>CAXKVY010001061.1:0-132642 GCA_964058915.1 Tetropium fuscum
AATTGCGATTTGGGGGGGGGGGGTACTTGACACTTGACAAAGAATACCCTTGCTATAATTTTATTGGTCAAAAACAGATTACGCAATACAGTTTTAGAATACAGGCTGGATTTTACTTCAAAATATAAGCTGCAAAGAGGACGCGACACGTTTGGGTGTGCTTTGAACGAGGCACTAAATCTTTAAAACGGAAAACAGTAAGGGTAACTTGCTCAAATAAAAACCGACAAAAGTATTTCGGGAGAAATAGACGTCAAAGAGGATAAAATACAACGCATGGTAACTTTCTTGAGCTCGACTTTTGGAGTAAAAAAAAAGATGTGAAAAAGGCTTCTTTGCGGTGTCAATGTAGAGGCGTTGCACTTGATAGAAAAGATGAACTTTTGGCAAAATTGACAGCCATCATGCCTGTAAATCGTCTCCTTTTTTGGCAAAATTTACCGATTGCAATCGACACGCCCGCGTAAATTTAATTTTAATTTCTCTGGTTTTTACGAAATCACATTTGATACTAAAATTCAATTTGTTTACTGTTTGTTTTTTTTTTCGACACTATTTTTTGTTTTATTTGCTGCTTGGCGTTGCAAATATCATAGGTAGGATAATTCAAATAATAGTTTTATTCCGTTTGTTGTTTAAATTAGGTTTTTTTTATTAGTAATTATTATTAGTAATTAGTAAATTAGTTTAAATTAGTTCATACATTAAACATGTTCATACGAATGTAAGTATTCTTTGTTGGTTTGCCCTTAATTTTGAGTCATATCTACTTTTCTTGAAAATCTCAATATTAATAAAAAAAATCGTCCAATCTGCTTTAAAATCAAAATTCTCTCAGTATTTCCAAATTCGTTAACACAAGTTAATACATATAAAATGTTTATATCTGCACATCCAATTTGAACATACTAAGTTAAAAACTAGGAATAACAAAAATATATATATAAAAATATATAAAAGTTCAAATATAGGTCGGCATAATACTGCCGACTTAAGGAAAAAGTCCTAACTGCGAAAAACTGGTTTTGAGATATTTGAACTTTTATATATTTTTATGTTATTCCTAGTTTTTAACTTATGTATGTTCAAATTGAATGTACCTATTATGCAGCGCAAATATTGGTGCGCAATCCTAAATTCAACACACAACCCATTTATTTACTAATGTTGGTTATATATTCCTTAAAACACTTCATAACATAATTATTGCAATTAATATAAAAATATAATGAAACTTCTTCCATACAAAAAATAGCTCACCACTAATCCCTATATCACTACCGCTATCGTAGCTACTTTAATTATTAAAAAAATAGGTACTCTTTTTTTGGTAGGTTGTTAGTTTGGGTGTTTGCCATATTTTTTTTGTTATGAAGCAGTAGCTTCATATTTTCGATTTTATCTACCACCAATATATGTAATCCATGCGTTATCTAATGTGTTACCAAACGCCTCCTAAATTAAAGACTGTTAATAATTAACACTATCGTAAGTACCTATACGTAATGAAAAACATTCTAATCATTACAAAACGTTACTTAATATTTCACCCAGTAGCAATTTGATTATAGCAAATATTTAGACAATCACAGACATTTCGAGGCACTGATTTCCAATCACTATATATTATATCACCATATTTAATTATTATTAAATTACGCGAGCGTTAAAAAAATGCACATGTAGGTATTATTTGTTTGTGTGGACTGTACTGATTTAGTTACTCATTGTCCCCCATTGGCGCCACGTTACAGCGAATAGAGCTTTGAACGAGATCAAATCAATAAAAAGCCAGTCCTTTGTTGTTTTGTTTACAATTTACAACCTCCACTTCCTAACGTTTATTATTGCTCATTATTACTGTTTAATGGGTATGCAGAGCATTCTCTACTGATACTGATGTTAGCTTGTGCGAGAATGGTGGAGTTCAAATATAAACGCTAACGGTGGAAAATCATTTTGTTTGTAGTAAGGTTTACGACATCCGGATGATAGTGATTCCGTTGATTGGGTACTAGGTACTTCTACCAACTTCTACCATATACAAGGCTATCAATAAAATAAGTGATATATTTCATAGGCCAGACTTCAGGGGGTTCAGGGTTCGTAAATACCATTTTACATAGGGCAAAATATTTTGAAATATGTTTTTACCGCCATTCTGTATTTCCTCGAAAAAGTATGGACTAATGACGAAATTAACTGCGAAACCACACCAAGCGATGACTTTCTTCTCATGCGAACCTTCCTGAAGGATATTTCATGTTCAACTACTAGATTTCTAGATTCAGATGCATGTTATAAAGATCCAGATGCATAAAGTTTAGATGGCTTTAATTTATCTTTACTTGAATTTTATTTTGAGTACTATCTCCAAATTGCTATGATTTTGTTTGAGACTTGTATCAATAGTTATCACCACAACTCTTCTGTTTTCCATTTATAGACTAGTTGAAATTTAAGGCATGCGCCTTACATTATGATAAGTAACCCCTAAAGGACCGCCAGTTAAAAAAAAAAAAAATACACCCAAAAAACGGTTTCGGTGAAATTCCTTAAATTTGTTGTGGATTATAGATCTAGTCCTACTAATTAAATCGCGCATTAGCAAAACCCACCTTCCAGGTTCTATTTTTATTTGCCAAATTAATTTGTTTATTGGGCAAAACCCAATAAACAAATTTTCAATTTTCTTATTGCATATCACTGAACAATTTTAGAACAAAACCCGATTTACATTAACGAAAAATGAGAAAAATTACTGTGGCAATGGAAAGTCGTGCACTTTTCGGAGGCGGCGACTGTACCTATTTGATTTCAAAATCAAAAACTATAGCTTAACTTGCATTTTCATTCTATTTGTATTTTAACAATGAAATAAGAATTAGGTAGGTACTCACTCTGATTAAATTGGCTAGTAGTTTTTCAAAACAAAATCAATCACTCACCATCAAGTGGACTGTGACATATAGCGTGGGAATAATTATTAATGAAATGATTGAAGAGTTGATGGCAGCGTTCTTTAAACAAAAAATAAATTTAAAGTTTTATCATCTTATAGAATCTAATTCTGTGGGTTCATTGAACATGTGGGTTACGAAACGACTAACGAAAACTGAAAAAATCAAAATAGGAACCTTGGAATAGGTACCCATCTAGAATCGTAAATACATATACATTATTTGGTCGGGAGATGTTTTATACAAAGATAGAAACGTTCTGTTAAGCACGGAAAACATGAGAACGGTATTAGGTATTAGTACAACTAGCAGTTCAATAGCAGTATTCTATTGAAGGATCCACTTAAAAAGTTAACCGGGAGAGCCAAAAAACGAAGTCAATGATTGTCGAAACACAGCCCGTTGTAGTCTTTTTAAATCTATTATTCCTAAACAAATGAAATGCTGTCATAAGTCATAACCCTGATGGGACTTCCTTTACTACTACACTTCCCACAATTCAAGAATCGCTCTCCCGTGACCTAATTATATTCCATTCAAAACTTTAGCAGTTAAAATAAGTTTGTAGACTGTTATACATTATCTACTACTACTGAATTAGGTAAATGTTCACGACAATAATTATAAACACTTGAGAGCGAAATAATTTTGTAGTATTTTAACAATAGTAGATAATTGCATAAACAATGTGTTTAAAACCTTCTGTTTTTATCTAATTATTGGACTAGAAAGCAATATTTGTTTTATATTCAGGGCCGATTTAGCCATTAGACAAGAAAGGGCGGTAGCCCTTTCGGTGCGGTAAAACCTAATTAATTCTACTGGATAGGGCTGGAACCTTTGATGTAACTGTAACACTCGGAGTAGTTTCCATAAACACCAAAACACTTTCACTTCGCTCGACGCGCGTTTCGCCAACCAAGTTGGCATCATCCGGAGACGATTAAAACTAATCTTAAACTACAAAATCTACCATATTTATACTATTTTCATGGTGACGTCACTAATGATATCACCGTGAAATTTACGCGTGACTAATCACGCTTCAATGATCGGTTGCTAAGCAACGCGTAAAGCGGGCTACGGTATGATATCACTGTGAAATTTACGCGTGACTAATCACGGTTCAATCATCGGTTACTAAGCAACGCGTAAAGCGGGCTATACGGTATAGGTCCCTTGTCGCTATTCATACTACTATTACATTTTACAATTTATATGCTCTCAAATGCATCCAACTGTCTATTATTGGTCACATTTCTAACTAATCTTAAATTACTAATATCTATTCTATGATTGTTTTCAAAAGCATGTTGTGCAACACTAGACTTATCTGTTCTTCCATATTTTAGATGAGCCATATGCTCTTTAAATCTGGTGTTAATTGATCGTCTCGCTTGTCCAACATATTTTCGATCACAATCATTACAACTAATTTCGTAAATCCCAGACCTTTCATTTGGAACAATTTTATCCTTTGGATTGTCTAAAAGTTGTTGTAATTTGTTGCTCGACGAATGAATCGCTGTTATACCCACGTTTTTGAAAACCTTACTCAAACCACGAGTAAACCGGGGTTCGTACGGGATGGATACATATTTTGGAGCCTCTATATCCTTTTGAAAGGTCGTAGAATTACGAAGTGTGTCCTTAAATTTACGCTTCCTAATTAGTTTTTCAACTATATCTCTAGGATAACCATTACTCACAGCTATATCTTTAATTAATACTTTTTCTTTTTCAAACCTCTCATTACTGAGAGGGAAACTTAGTAAACGATGGACAAGAAAATTAAAACTTGCCATTTTATGTTGATAGCAGTGGTGAGAGTCATTAGGGATATATCTGATCGTACTGGTATCTTTTCTATATATAACAAATTCTAACCTATTGTCACTATTTTTAATTACTAATACATCTAAAAATGGAAGTTTTCCATTATTTCCTAGTTCATATGTGAACTTTACAGAAGTGAAACGACTATTTAATTTGGAAATGAAGTTTTCTACATCCGCAATCTTAGTGTCAAACACGGCAAAAATGTCATCCACATACCTAAGCCAAATCCTAGGTAAAAAAAATACTCGAATTCTTCTTTTGCTTCAGTTTCAAACCGACTCATGAAGACATTAGCAATGAAAAGCGATAAACAGTTACCCATTGCGGTTCCTTCATGTTGTTCATAAAACTTGTCATTGAAACGGAAGCAATTTTGTTTCATACAAAGTTTTGTAAGGTTTATATATTCTTCTATTACTTCTTTTCTATAGTTGTTTAATTCGAGTAAATCCTCAAGATAGTCCAAGGTCTGTGGAATTGGTACACTAGGAAATAATGAACAAACATCAAAGGAAATCAAAATTTCACCCTCTTGCAATTGAATATTCTTGACCTTATCAATGAAATCATTCGAATTTTTAACTGAAAAACTAGGCTGTGTAATGGGCAAACTTTCAAATTCCTTAGTCAACCATTTTGATAAGTGGTAAGTCGGAGATCCAATAGACGATACTATTGGACGCACCGACTTCCCTGGCTTATGAATTTTTGGTAGACAATACAATCTAGGTACAGTAGGGTTAGACACACGTAACCATTCTTAACAGGTGGAGTAATAAGGTTGTTACATGATTTGAGGACATTTTTTATTTCAGTGGTCATTCTTGGTAAAGGGTTTCTAGTAAGTTCTTTATAAGGACCATTACTAATTAGGTTGTTTACCCGTTCATAATAGTCCTCTTTATCTAAAATAACAACCTTATTACCTTTATCTGCTTTTAAATAAAAACAGTCTTTTTCGCGCAATCTTTTGATAGTCTTTCTAGGATTCTTTGAGCATGACTTTCTATTTTCTACGTTATTAATTATATTTTTAGAAATTTGGTTCCTGCAAGCCACTCTGACGAGACCCTTGGATGAATCAGGCAGATATTGAATTGAACTTTCAATCCCTGCCACGACATCATCCAAAATCTTATCAGAAGAGGCTACAGCAAAGTTTAAACCCTTGTTTAGAAGGTCAAGTTCTTCTTTATCAAAAGAGTGTGACGAGTGATTTTCCACAATGTTAACGACCTTCCGAGGAACATTTTTTGGTACATTAGTAGTCAAATTATTAATTACTTATTAATTCTAATTAATTCTAATTAAATTGTAACCTCGTGGTTCGAGAGTTAGAAGCATATAAAATATTTAAAAAATCTCATACCTAGGCATATAAAGAAGGCAGAGAGAACCAAGGATTACAAGGAAAGGCTAAGTTTGATGGCAGTATTGATGATGAAGGACACTTTTCAGCCAGAGACGAAAATCTGAACATTTTATATCATAATAAATACATATGGTACATAATATATTAAACGATGACTGCACGCTTATACCCGACGATGTGAGCGATTTTATGTCTTCACAAGTTTATGAACTTGGAAGATGAAATAATTAACGCGGCGGTTTTGAATATCCTGTAATTATTAATCCTAACGAACGTAAAGCCGAAGATGTAATGTCACTTATCTGTTTATTAAAGAACAAAGCAACTCAACAGTTCATCAGATCCAAGTGAATAAGTATAAATAGATACATTGAGTACAAGTTTGTTCGTAGTTCACCAATCAATCTAGTAATTAAAAACACAATACTACAAAACAATACAATCTTGCAAACTATTAATTTGTTTTTGTAGATAACTTTCAATCATCGGCATAAAAGAGTGACTTACCGTAAAACCACTAGCCAAGTCATTAATAAAAATGATGAAGAGTAAGTGTTCCAAAACATATTTTGAAAACATATTGTTATATTGTAAACCAATCGCACTTATATGGAATCCCTTGAATTTCCATATACGATTTCCTTACATCTCCACATCCAACTGTAATATGGATTCCCGTACTGTAATATGGATTCTATGAAGCCGCATGATATATTCTAAGTTGATCTGTGATGTTATCTATGGTGCATAACACGGTAGGTAATAGTCGGTAATAGTAACAGAAAAAACATTTACAGACATTATAAGATAGACAAGATGTAAGTATAAAAAAACATCAAAATGCAAGCAATCAGGGAGGTTGTCTAATATTTTGAGGCATAGAATGACAAAAAACGGTTGAGGACCAGGTTGAATACCAGGAGAATAACTGGTCTCAGGACAGAAACTTGCGAAACTCCAGAAAGAACTAACTACTTGAGATTCAGAATGTGATTTTTCCAACTCGTACTGAAAATGTGAATGTCCCCGTCATTCCATTGTGTTCTAATTTGTAGAGAATCCTGTTTTTCGGGATATTGCCAAAACGCCTCAAAGTACAGAACGTCGACAAAACCCATGGCATGAAAAAAACCACGCTGAGTATCGGGAATAATGTTGTGGGCGAGTAAGTAGCTGAGCAGTTAGTTCTTCCTTTATTATACGCTCCATTGTTTTTATACCTGACAAACTAACTGTGCGAGCGACAGGTGGTTTGGGCATTCATGTTGTAGGCCGGAAGCACTCACAAAATGAGTAGTTACCTATATGGAACAGAACTAGATACAGGAAAAGAACAAAAAGTCAAAAAAGGGAAGGAGAACATAAGGCGGATATGAAAACATCCCATGGTAAGGAATTGCGGAAATGACACATGTAGAACATACTTGCTGTGCAGTGTACACCTTGCGGTAGAAGATTTTAGAGGTATTTTAACCTTTCATTTGACCGCTCACCGCCACAATTTTATCAGCAGTCAAATGAAAATAATGAATATGATTAAATATGAGTCACTAATATACAATAAAAAAACCGGTTAAAAAATGTAGGTAAACATTGGAGAACTTGACGGCCTCCATTATTATGCGACAAGACGCGAAATTTAAAAAAATGTCGGAATGAAACTCCAGGATCGGGCACATAAAATATTATACAGACAGCGCAAACCGTCCTCGATCACAGGGGACTACCAGACGAATTGACAGATTTCAACGGATACCCACCCAGAAGTTCTTGTTTTAATAAGCTGTTTTTCTTTTTAGCCCACTATCTATGAAAATACAAGGCACAAGAACAAGAACTGTTTAGATAATATTTCAATTAATTCTAGCAATATATATATTATATATAGAACAGATGTTTTCGATCCCAGGCTTTTAGATTGAGAAAATTATGTATTGCATCGATGGATGATAACGTTCGGCTTCTGCAGCGTTTTTGCCACATTGTCCATAAACTACCTGACATGGCATACCTACTACTGATTATTGTTTGTTATATTTCAGCGTTTTAGTCTGCCATTGCAGACGCGATACACCTGCAGACAGTGCAACGTCAAAATAGGTAATTGCAAATAAAACGGTGGGTAAATAATGTGTTATCATACATCGTTAGATGCGCATTAAAAAATAGATTTAGCTGTAGTATGAAGGTGATAATACTTCTATTGATTTTGAGTAATTTCGAAAAAAGTAATTTTATCAACTTTGGACCTCCCTGTAACACAAATTAACAAAAAGCTACAATACCTACGTATACTTCTTCCATAGTTTATGTCTATAAGAACAATTTTCGGTGCGTCCTGGCACACTAGATTGAATATTAAAATTAGCAAAAATAAATATCTGTAAATAAGCTGTAAATAAGGCATAATTAGTACACCCATATGTAAAATAATCTCTATATTTCAAAAACGTAAAAGTATACAGGGTATCCTATTTAAAAATCAAAAGTTGGGGACACTTTCGGTTAAAGCTAAGATCACTTTTAGGGCTGCCATTTCTTTATTTATTACCTGATCGTTATAAAAAAAAATACAACGCATGGACACTTTCGGTTAAACCGGAATTCGTACAAACTTGAAAGGTAGATGGAAAATTGTAGTCTTGATAACATGTAATGCATGCCAAGTTTCATCTCGATCAGGTAATAAATAAAGAAATGGCAGCCCTAAAAGTGATCTTAGCATGCTTCAGATATTTTCTTAGATCGTCTTATAAATGATACATTTATAACGCCTGTGACATTAAACAGATTCGGCCGTTGGCATCCAACCTTTTCAGAGAATAGGCTTACTTTGACCTAGTCCGACCCTGCATACCAAAATCCACCTTTCTTATGAAATAGGTCTAATAGAATAAGTGTAGGTCATGGCTCGTTTGAGAGCAGTTGAGAATGACTTTCCATTGTTGTGGCGAGGACCGAGGACTTCAAGTGCATCAAGTGGTGCCGAGCTGGTGGGTAGACATACCGGACATACGCCCTTTGGCATTTTTATACTCGGTTTATGAAGGCAGCTGCTTTGTCTGCGAAAGGCGGTGCCCCCAGCCGTGAATCCTGTAGGAAAAACCGTTTGTTCTAGAAATACCTGCGTCAATAAGCTTAATGATTATATTACGTGCGATAATTGAATCTTTCAAGTACGCGCGTTAATGGTATCAGCAGTGTGTGTCACATGAAGGTCAATGACGGCAGGAAAATGAGATGCAAATTACAGAAGTGCTCTACATTTCGAGAAATTACGAAACAGGGATATACAAATAGTATGTGGAAACGCGGAACGCTTTTGGATAAAATTAGAGAGAAAGAGAATCACCCTATAATCAGAAGCGGCCATTGACGTGCTACAAAGTTTTTAAAATCCATAGAAATGATACACTATTTCGAAATTAAAATTAAGATCTCAGGGCCATGACGGATATCCGCAAACTAATCTTTGGTAGGTACATCGTTTCCATAGAAAATATGTCCGTATTATATTTTCTATTATCGACACTTGTTGGTAGTGTTGAAAGGTAAAAAAAATGACAATGAGTCATTGTGTAATGTACTTCAGAGAATTCAGCATTTGGACGCTTCCGGCCGCTGCGCGCTTGTGTGGAATAAAATTGTTTTCATTAATTTTATTCCACACAAACGCGCAGTGGGATAAAATCCAAAAAACTGGACAAAACCCAAAAAAAAAAGTTTTTTTAAGAAAATTTTTCGAACGCATTTCGTAACATTACCGTTGGGATCATCGAATTTTAGGAAGCAAACCAAACAGGCATCGAAACCTAGCCCAAACTTTTACCTTGAATGTAATAGTAGAGCACGTATTATCGTGTGCCCAACAACATTTTCAAATAGACAGGTAGTTAAGTTTATTAATTATTGTTATTTCTTTTTAATTTATAATACACTTTATTTTTAACTTGTATTAGTGTTATCGATATCATCGAACTGTCTATGATTTGCAACTTCCCGCTATCTTTCGAGTTCAAATCCAGCAAGCCAACGTTGCAGTTGTCGGTGAATCTCACTAGCTGGGTAGTCCTGGGGGCTTAGCAAAATTTGTGCCTAGGTTTGGTACCAGCGTTGTGTTGGACATAACGGACATATAATATAGGGTTCGAATTAACTTCGGAATAAACACTCGGTAATTTAATACAATTTGCAGATTAAAAAAATACTAATGCCGGATAAAAAATTTAAAAACGCAGTTAAAATAACACGAAATGCCTTATATATTTTTTTAAGTCACAATATAAAATATATAATTGGCACGCTAAGTTCTGGTGGGTATTTTAATGAAATATGCTCTCAATAAGGATGTAAATGCTTTATAATTTTCTTGGGAAACCAACTGGTTGGTCTTCCTGTGCTCTTTTTGGCAAGGGTCCACCTAACACTAATTTTGCCTGTCTGTATTTTCGGCGTTCCTCCATTGTTTCTGTTCGCGATCGAGTGTGTTTATTGTTTCTTTACCTTCGACAGCAGCTTTACCTACAACTTGTCTGTACGGATCATATTTTTAACTTACTTCGCAAAAATATAATATTACAGCAAATTTCCTTGATCATCAATTTCGTGTTCCATTTTAATTATGCATTAAATTTGGTTCAGTTTGATCTATATCTTTCATCGTTCATAATTCTAGCTTCCCTTCCTCCAGTCATCCCCAATCTCGTGGGATTTTTTGATTTGTCAAACCACGTTTAACAATACGTAAACCACGTAAGTAACAATAAAACAAAGTTTCGTCAGTTTTTTTTGTCGGTATCTGTAGATTTTTCGTCATTGAACGTGTCAATGACATCTTCCATCCTCGATTCTCTAGAAGTTTATGATTAGTTTTTGTCCTTTTACATATCAGTATAGGTTCCAGATCACATTAAATACATGATTGATAGAATATCTGTCATTTTTGATATTAACAAACGGCTTTTGGAAAAAAATCTGTATATGTTTTGTTATCTTGGTCATTTGAATATAATTTGAAAACAAAAAACATAATATTACTGCTGTTTGGAGATCCTTGGCACAACGCTGTGGCAATGAATTTTGGTATAATTAAATATAATCTGTGGCTAGGATTTAATATCTATTTGTTAAATTAAGGTTGTTTGGTGGTATTTTATCTGGTGTGTATCTAAAGAAAACTAGACGTGCGGGATATTTTATAAAAAGTCCTAGTTCTAGCTCTAGTAGGTCGTATAGAGCATATAGGAGAAATATTAATTATTCAACGTGTCAACTCATACTAACGCATGACATGATGCTATAAACTTACAGGAAATTACTAAAACGCTCCCCACACTTTCGCGACCCTTATATGATATGGACGGAATTATATTCAAGAAGACAAATTGTCACTTCAACTGTGATGTGCCCTCTATATTTACATAGAGATAACCTAAACGATATACTCATTGATATGTATTTTTTGTCATATAATATAAAATATTATGTATTAGTATTTTTGTCATATAATTCACCAAGAAGAAATAAACATCTCAAATTTGAAATGGCCAATCATTTTTCCACCGTATTTTAAACCTCGATTAAACACAAAGTAGGTACTTATTAGATTTTGAATTTTTTTTGTTTAAAAATTTCATGTTGCTAGTTTAAATTTTGCCGACGCGACATTATATATACGATGATACATAATTAAAATACATCAGGTTTTACTTGCATAATTTAATAATTATGTGATTGGTTTTTGTTTTCATCTAATTTTTTCAATGCTACCTTGATTTTGTCAGAAAAATAGAATGTCAGAGAAATGGAAAATGGAAGTTTTAGCTTTTATTTGTTTTTTTAATAATTGTGTAATAATAATTCAATTTCACCCCTATATTTTTCAAAAATTTTATATTTTGTAAATGAAGATAGCGTTGCAATACATTATTATTACTATTTCTAACAATAAATTAAATATTGTTGACAGTATTCCTTTGCTTACTAAACTAACGTATATATTTTAAAACAATATCTTATTAACTGGGTTGGCCAACTTGTATTTACCTTTACCGTTTTAGCTAATGCTAGCTACATTTTTATGAGTCATTAGAGTTATAAGAATATTTTTTAAAGGTCACGTTAGAAAACTAATTGACATACTAAGCGGTAAATTTATTATATAATCGTAACGATACAATATTACCAGCGTGCCTCATTAATAATGACCATACAGTTACAATATATACGAATATACATAGTGAACCACCTAAAAAACACGTCATACGATAAAACATTAAATGTACATACATGTAAGAATAATGTAACTAGCATTTGTTAGGTCCAAATTTTGATTGTTCCCTAAAAATATTAGTAGCATTAAATGCCATTGTATCTAGTGTCGTAATATTTCGGCAATTGATTGTTGCGAATATTCAGGAATTATTGAGAATTTTCGAGAATATTGGGTTTTCGTCACATTATAAGAGCCAATGAAATAGCAAGACTTTCGAAATTTGGAATAAGAACAAACTTACAGCGAAAATTGCATTATGAGTAAACATTTTAAAAAAAAATGAGCGAGAATGGCCCTTATCTGTCATATGATTAAAGTGTACCAATAATATATTATTGACCACCAATAAACTTATTGACAACTAATAAAATCTCGTTTTCATGGATATTTTTCGTATCTAGGGTTTCTTTTCTGTCTTCAAAACGGGCGATATTCGATAATCTCTCGAGGGAAATATTCAATTGTCTTGAGTGATTGACGAAGTTGTAGGTTGTAGCAGTTTTATTAACACAAAATCAGGTAAAAAGTAATTATTAATAATCCTTTTGTGTACTTATATAAATTCCCGTATCAATATTTCCTAATGATTCAGTTCCAAACCGCAAACACATTTTAACATGGCTTGTCAAAAGAAAAGCCAAATTTAATGTCATGGTAATTTTTTTTTTCAAATATTAATTCGAGCGGTTCTCTCACCAGATATAACACGGGACCGGGATATCTCCAGACAATTTTCCTTGCTATCTTATACGTTGTTGACACAGAAAACTGTTTTTTGTGGCAACAAACACTTGCATAATAGCGCGAAAATTATCGAAAATATCCCAGTTCCTAAATAGTTATATTGTATAATATAATAATTGTACTGGGCATTATCTTTAACAAAGGCCGAATAAACAATTTTAAAATTACTTATAAGATCAGTAGTTAAACAAAGAGAGTTCTGACACAAATTAGCATAATCAAGATGGCGTCCAAATAACGCTCATTTTGAGTGAAGTTGACATGTTTTTTTTTAAATAATAATATCGTTCGGTAGACTGATAAAACCAGAAACATTTTAACACGGAGTGACCCAACGGTTCACTCATAAAACACTAGAAGAGCCGATATATTATTTTTCTAAAAAGTGCACTGAGTGCGAGAGAGAAAATGTAAGACGGCGGCTGCGGTGGCGGCCATTCGGGAACGCTGCTACTTCTGATCAGAGCCCATCCAGTGGCCAAGCCGCCGAAGATTGTAGATAACCCTGAAAATACTTACCGATGAAAAGTAACATTTTCCGGACTTAAATGATCCACCCTTTTACAAACTATACAATAATGCACCATAATTACACACTTATTGTTCATCTAAATCGCAATAAATGAAAAGATTCATAGAACACACTAAATAAAACACATGTACACAACGGCATTTCGGCAACCTCTCAACATCTATTTCCATTCATAAATCGACCTCGACGTAAAATCCGAGTGAAACGTATCAAGCGACGTTGCCGTTGTTGAGAATTATATCTCAAGGCATAGTACAGTTTCGGTTTGCACCATATATTATTAACGCAATAAGGTAATACAATAGATTACTTTCACCAAGAAACTGTTTTAAATAACATGTTTGTATTAAAATGATTCAGATTCGTTGAAATTGTCAAATTATTTGAACATCTCTTAGTGTATTCAAAGACTTCAAGTAAATTTAGCAGTAAGCCATTTGGGAGATCATCTGGCAAATATGCCGTTTGGGAGAACAAACGGACGACTAGAGATGGAACGATCTTGGATCGGCCAAAAACGTAAACAATTCTGTCTCCCCGTGTTAAAATGTCTCTCGATAAAATGATCAGTAGAAGCAAAGATTTAAAACGTTTACTAAACATTTCCTACTTACGTAATTTTACAATAATTTTATCGATTTTAATTACCTAGTATATCTTGTGCCATTTACAACTCCCAAAAAAGTGTTTTGGAAATAGCCTCGGTGTAGACGTCAAGCTAACAACCCAAAAATATGTAGTGTGGAATATGAATTCCAAATAAACTAACTAGCAGGTATAATTGTTGTTTAAAATCAAGTGTCGAATTACATGTGCCACGCTGTATATACCCAGTTGCGCGATTTCATTTTACAAATCTGAGGCCTAGGCTGGGCAAACCTCTGATGTATACATGACGAATATAAACTATATTTAGTGATGATTTTTAGATATAAAAAAATGTAAATTTTATTTACAACGGGCTTAACTATTCGACATTGTATAATATGTAGTATTATTGATCACACTTAATACCGCTAACACTAATAGAGTAGCATTGTATTCAGATAAGGTGATATAGGTAATTAGTGAACCGAAATATACGTAGAGATAAGGGTCTGATATCTGATATAAATTTATAAAAAAGTTTGGTTTACATTTGCGCAAATATTTGTTGCATAATAAAATTGTAAATACCATAAAACGGATTGCCGTGATTTGTATTGCAAATATTTTTTTCTAATTTTGACATTTAAAGTGACAATTTTCAAAACCCTTTGACTTTAGGAAACGTCTTACTTACGACACAACCAGTTACGAAAAGTAAAATTTTACGCAACTGGTTTTGTAAAGTTTCATAGTAGGTTATTTAGACAATTATGAAACTGACAAGCTATGAAAGTGACAAGCTGTCACACCGTTACTGCCTACTGGATTGTTTTTAAACGTATAAAATTCAGAGTTTTCTTCTTATAAAATATAAAATTGGTGAAAATCTTGAACGAAACAAGTTGGGAAACACTATTTTGTGTAACTCGCATCCTTTTGCGGAACACTAGCGCTCGTTCCGCAGAAATCTGCTAGTTGCACAAATTAGCACTTTTCCAAACTAGTTACAGAAATAGCTATTAATCCATATAAACAGTTAGAGAAAATCTCGGAAGTGTTGCGTTCCACATTTTATCATAACTGAGAGGTACACACAGCTACGCACCTATACAGGGTGTTTCTAAATTAATGCGAAATATTTTAGGAGGTGAATTTTCAGCAAAAATTACGTGGGTCTTTCATATTTTTTTCCAAAACCCCTTCAAGTAACAGGCCTCTAAAGTTGGGGTAAAAAAATTTGTCTATTTATTTTTTCGCACTCTGGAAGACTTTAGAAGAATGAAATTTGGCGCACAACTTGCAGTAATAAAATAAAATTGTATGACAGTTTTTGTAATCCTAAAATATATTAGGGGTAAGATAAAATATAAGGGGATATGGCACAAGATATAAAGGGGTAAAAAGCCAAACCTCATAATATTTTGAGTATTTAGAGCAGTACCTTAAACCGATAATTTATGACCGTAGCCTCCTTATTTTGATGCAAGTTTAACTCAAAGCTATATTCAAGGCAGCTTTAGAGCTGATTTAATGAAAATCAAATTATAATTTATTATGGTATTTGATAATTATTTTCGAGATTATTTTAAAATGACTAATAGGAAAAAAATTACGAATTTGCTTGAAATGTAAGATAACATTTTTGGCGTTACATAAATAACTCAAAGATAACATTATTTATTTATAAAACGTGCGGTGCTGGAGGTACTGCAAGATCTTCGTTCATATTAATATTTATAGAATAACATGGTCTGGCCACATATTTTGTTGGTCCAACAAATACCTTGAGACTTGAGACTGCAAAAATGTAGATTGTGTAAAGTTGTGTAAAGTAAAGTATTAATTGAATCGAATGCTTTAGTCTGTATCTTTTTCCTTATGTGTTCACAATTTGTATTTTATTAGATTTTAGGGTTTTTATAAAGTAACAAACAAACTATTTACACACCCAATTTCATCATTCATCAATCATTAATGGGTTTTTGATCTTATTTCTTTAACAATTTCAAAGATTTTTGAATAGGTAATTGACCCTGGCCAATTTTAAATTGGACCATTTTTCCAGAAATTAAATTACTGGCTCTGATGCCGTAACTATATAAGGCGGGATTTTTGTTCGAATGTTGAAAAAATAATGAGTTCGTGCATTGGAAATCCAATTGTTTTTAAGGTGTCTTAGCGAAATGTATTTTCTATATACTTATGTATTACCAGCATTATTTCAGAATTTAGAATTTTTCCAAAAGCATACACACTTTGCGAAAACTCGCTCTCATATACTACACTGGTAATATATCTTCAATTCGTTGAAGGCCAGATTCAAGACAGGCCACGGAATACAACAAGTTAAAAGGAAAAGTCCCTTTAGTCCGAAAAATGAGGCCCAGTCCAATCATAACTACGAATTAAGAAAATCTTTTAAAAAATTGAATTATTTCAAAATTTTTTGAGGACAAATCTGGTACCAGGCGATTTTGGGACAAATCTGGTACCACAAAAATCAGATTAAGAAGAAATTGCAGCACCGAATCTGAAGAAATCAGGACACTACGAAAACGAAATGTCAAAAAATGAGCGAATATAACTAATCTAAGTACCTACAAGATCAAGAATTATGTATTTGTCTATATTCATAATACATAAATAATATATACATATATACATAATTCATATATGTATTTCGTTTGTTTTTTGCAATAAATTATTATTAATTAATATCTATAAGATTTTCCTAATTTTTTAGATAGGTACGTTCTTAGCTCATTCACTAGACCAAGTGTTTATTTACTGGTATTGAGCATATTATTTCAGCATCACACAGAAATTTAGTTGACGTAAATATTGACGAAATTTAGTTGACGTTGACGTTGTGGTATAATAATCGTGACAATTCGAAAATTACGCAATCCTTAATCGTAAGGGGTGGGTGTTGACTTCCATCCAAATGAGGTAGTTCTGATTTTTTATATGTTGTATGTGATAAGTAGTAATGACAAATCCAATTTTCCACCTCGGAAGCCCTCCGGATCAAAGTCACTATGTACACTTTCTTTGTAGACTAAATTTGCAATAAATTGAAGATAATTTGGTCTCGATCGACCAGATAGTTTCTAAGATACAGCTGTTTAAAGATTTGCAAACTTTCCCAAAAAAAAAGTCATCATATACGTTATTAAAGGACCTACACCAAATTTGCAACAAAACGAGACCAATTTTGTCTATGTGGATTTTTCAAAATCGCTTAAAATATTAATTCTTTATTAACCACACCCTTTCAACAAACATACCAAAGAACAACATTATCTTTAAAAAATGTGGGAGAGGAAATAACCTAGATATCACCTACTCGACGAATTCCTTCATGGCCGGAACCGTTCCTTCGCGCCTTCAGTGCTTGGTGGAAAACTTGGATTTGTCATTGCCACTTCGTCACATACAACGTACAAAATATAAAAAAATCAGAACACGTCATCTGATGCAAGGAAAAATATACTAGTTCCATAGATTAGTTCATTGACTGGTGCTTCCCTATTCGAGGTCATAGCAACCAATAACTATTTTTATGTAAACAAAAATTGCAAATTTCGTGCAATATTTGAATTTTGTAATTTATACCAGTTTGTTAAATACCAGAATTGAGTTAAATAAAGTTTCATTATCTAATTTAAATGAATTTAATAATAGGTCCAAGCAGTCGCAGATATAAAAATTAATACTCAAAAAAATGTCATAGGTGCTAAAATGTCCATTATTTATGTTCAACGTCTTATCTACTAATGATTTTTTACTATATATGGTTTTATTTGCTGAATTGAGCTTGTGTTATATACTTGATATTTCCAATTAAAATGTAGGTTCTTAACATATTAGAGCAACATATTTTTTAAACAATCTACCAACCCAAATACACAGAAGACAGTCGCACCTCGAAATAACTCATTATTATATTTATTTATTAAATTCTGTTTGGATATTTTCCCATAATTTATATATAATAAATACCTGCAGTAATTTAAAACTATAATAGCGCAAACGTTTTTTTCAAAGTCTACAAGCAGAAATGCATAAAATCAGTCGGGCCTTGATATAATCGATTATTATATATTACTAAATACAGCAACAAATTATGTTTCCATATTTTCCGATAATTTATAATACCTACAGAAATTTAAAACTGTGATGGTACAAGCAACACATTTTGAACAGCCCACCAATGCATAAAACATAGTCGCGCCTCGATGTAAGCCATTTTTATATTATCCTAAATGCAGCAATAAATCATGTTTTGATATTTTCTGATAGTTTATAATACCTACAGTAATTTAAAACTATAATCGTACAAAAATAACAATTTTTTAAAGCCAAATCCCAAATACATAAAACACAGTCGCAATAAATATGTCAATATTATTTTAATAAAAATGCTGGTGACATTGTTTAAAGCGTAATGGGGGTCAAGCTTAATATCAGCATGTGCATTATTATTCCTCTAATTAATATTTTCGTTCAAATAACAGCATCAGATTCCCTTGAAAGAAATAAACATTTGCTTATCATATTATTATCATCAATCATCACTATAATAATAGCTAGTACATACACCTAATTTGATTATCAGATCTTATGTAGCTTTTTAATTATTTATATTTAACCAAAATAAATGCATCTATTTGCCTCTCACTCTACAAAATCCCAACCTTAAACTAGTTGGTATGAGACACTACTTCAGTAGGTGTTTCTTATATATTTTTTCTAGATATATGATATATCACTAACTACATACAAATGAATTCCTACCATAACTGCACGAACACCTGACAGTTTCATTTGATTATTTATTAATCAGCGAAGATGTCATCAGACAAGGTCAGATGTGTAATATTTCGCGCGCCTAAAAAAATCATCACTCTGTAGGATTTGATGACATAACAAAACGAAGTCTACGGAATTATAAATTTAGAACACATATTGATTTAGATGCTTGAATAACTTAAATAAACAGTAAGCCGATTATCATAACAAACACGAGACATACAACACCCACTAAGGTTCAGTTAAAGTGATTCTCATGAGCTGGATAGGTATTTGCATGAAGGTGAGGAATGTTATATAACTGTCCCATCATAGGTAAATATTGTAAGGCTTTAATGGAATGTAAACACTGAGTTGCATAAACACTGACCATCGCTTGTTTTTCACATTTTTGAGAGCCGATAAACAATCGAATTAGAGATTACAAAACAAATTTACTAAAATCCAAATATTTAAAATAACACCCAGGTGAGTTATAAGGAAAAATATTGCAAAAAACACTTACGGCTTTCATCCGGAGATTCCATGGAATCACCGTTAAGATGCATATTTAGTATTTCAGAAGCACCTGCCACTATTACACAAAATCATCTCCACCAAAACCTGAAAATAAACAAAATTTAACGTTTGCACTAAAATTAAGCAGCATGATATATTTCAAAGATCAGGGCACTTGCATTACCTAGGCTAGGAAGAAAATCACAATCATTACAAAAAAAAATGTAATACATGTTACCTTTAAATCTATACTTCACAGGCTGATTATTTCTTGACAATGACAATAAAGAGATAATATATTGAATGATAATATTCATATGATATTCTAAATAATAAAATGTGATCTGATAAACCATAGGAGAATGGATCATATTAATTCCGGGCTAAGAGTTGTAGTTAGATTGTAGTCTTTCATATTACTATACTTTAATCTATGCTATACTCCAATGTCAATATTATTACAAAATTTTATGAAAAATTAACACAAATACTAGACGCGTATGTATTTACCTATCTCTAAAAATAGGAAAAAAATATCCTTCATGCTATACAGCGAATATTAAAAAAAAATAAAAATTATTACCACAAAAAATATAAAATAACGAAATCGGTTATTCATTTAGCTAATTTTACAGGATTAAAATTAAGGTAAAGTCTGAAATCAAGATAGCATATAAAGAATATTTAGTTAATTAAATGTTGGGCATACATTAAAGCGTGACCCTAAATACTTCTGAAATTATATACAATCAAAGTTAGATCAAGACAACTTAATACTTGACACGCCACAAGAAAATATAGTGAATGGTTTCTCAGTTTACTTCGGTAGTGTTCATTCGTCTTCGAGTACGCTAATTTAAATATGAATGAGTTCACTGAAGATGAGATGTTCTCAAGAAATTGAAAAATAAAATGACGTCAGGTCATGACCGAATTCCAAGTTTTTTAATTAGATATTGTAGATATGTTTTCGTCCATCCTTTCCATATAGGGAATTCAAAATAAAAACTGTTGCACGTCATCAGTGACAAAAGACAGTATCAACATCAATGCCCATGTATAACAGACCCGACTGCAAACTCCCTAGAATCTCTATTTCCCTAGTATTTCAATTATACAAAAATTGTCCCTAGAACTAGGTAGATCTGAGAACACTGCTGAATTGATGAATTCTGATTCATTCGGATTCCTCCGCATATCCAGATCCGCCTTAGCAAAATGTGCCGAACGTACCGATTCGAGTCGATTCAGTGCGCGCCCTGCTTTTTAAACTGAAGCATGCTATGTTACGTCTCTGGAAGATAAAACATTCACTTCTCATGTTAATTTATAAATATTGAGAGAATATTGCTGTTATGCACATAAATTCCCACGAAACCCTCTTACGTCGTTTTAGAATATCTTAAAGACGAGAAAGTTCCACACCATCGCATATTGTTTCACGATTAATAAAATATATTGTGTGAAATGTATAATATAATTTCTGTATTTCAAAACCATCATTTTTATAGGTACCTATTAGATATTAGAAGATATTATACTACTGCCTATTAGGTAATTGTTTCTGCCACATCTATATATGGTGCCACTATACATTAACTTCATTTATCTGGAAAATGTCAACCAAACCATAGAATTGGTGCACACACAACTTACGAAAAGCACGTAGATCAAAGCAGGGTCGGTTTAAGATTATTTGGCGCCCCGGGCATTACTTAATCCTTTTGCCCCCCTGTATATTAGACAAATATTCACCAAATAAAAATATTAAAGAATATTTTTTGTTTATAATAGTAATATTGATTATATATAAAAAAAAACAGGGGTAAAATGAACCAATTCGTTTAAAGTATTTTATTATTTTATATGTTCAATAGGGAACATGCCTAAGATTTTAAAAATAAAAATAATACTAAAAAATATTGTGTAAACCGTCTTAACATAATTTTAACGTACAAGTAGAACATACAAATTTTAGATAATGTTTTGGAGTTTCAAAAACCGTTGTAAAAATTAGGATCGGACCGAGAAAGGTTGATTACCTGCATAAAGGGGCAAAAATTAATTGGCAATTAGAGTAAAACTATCCGTCCGACATATCCAGGTTTTTGTACAAAGAATTTACATGTTTAAAGTTATTCTTACGTGCAACGCGGACGCCGTAGCTTAAAAATTGTAAAAAAGTTACGAATTTTCAATAAAACGCTCATTTTTCGCGGGTTTCCCCATTTTTCTCGAAAGAAAATGCAGATTTTGTAGGTTCTTCAATTCTCTAGAACTTTTGTATTGTAGTCAAAACGGTTGCACTTGTAGTTATTGCTCGAAACTCGTAAAACGTTTTTTTTGCATATTTTACAGTTTTTCGGACGCCATTTTGTTATAAATTGGCTATTTCATTTATATACTGTTTCATATATGTATTATATTTTAAAACACTGCACAGTTCGTTACCTATTATTTTTTAATACCCTAAAAACCTCTGTTGCTTGGCCTATAATTAGCATGAGGTAAACGTGACATTTGATTTCCAGCGACAACCTAATTAAACTCAAACTCCATTTGGTAAATACAAAACATCTAAAAATGTTGTAATTGTGTCGGAATAATTAGTGTGTATCCGCACGTAGTTCCTGTAGGAGAAACTGAGAAACATATCTGATCAGTATATAATCAAAAAGCATTCAGTGGAAGAATGCTGCCACAAGAATGCATTTTGCCTCGAGAATGTTGGGTAGGTACCTAAAACAATATTAAGTGTCGATAAAAGACAATAGCCCGCCACCGTAGTGACTCATAAGCTACCAACTCCATTTTAAGAGCACCAAAGGCCGCAATGTATTTGCCATGTGTTTATTTATTACATGACCTAAATATTAATATTATAGAATTTATTAACTATTTTTCTCTCCGTTGGGTTAAGTGGAACTAGTATCACAGCATCTACTAATCGTTATAAAAATTAGCGATCCCAATTCGTGCTGCTTGATTAGTGACAATTAAACTGACACGCACATAGATTAGGATTTCTAATAGCAAAGATATACAACAACACTCTTCGCTAACAATAATTAATATCAAAGTATGTAGGTACCTAGGTATTTAGGAATATGGTAGTATTCTCACAACTTATAAATAATAATTATAAAACAATATTTAACTATCGCAGTAATTTGTTAAATATTCATTCTACTTTTTTCTTTTCTTTCAGATCAGTTATAGAAAAACTAATAAAATTTTTCTAGGTACGTTTCTGTGTCCCCCAGTTTCACAAGTCCCCCAGGTGGAAATAAGAGCACATATCATTTGGAGAACGCTATAGAGAACCTGCACGTAACTTGCATCAGCGCCGGCGGTTGAAGTTTGACCTAACGGCAGGAGATATGTTTGGTAAGTATAGTAAGTATGAGTAGATTAGACAGATCTGACAGATAGTAGTTGTCTGTAGTCCGTTGAGAATACACGTGTGTCGAGCTCCATCTGTGTATAAAAACAACAGTGAATAAATAAAATAAATACTTTAGAAACTGAAAACTCTTATCTTAAAAAGCAAATAGAAGCGAAGACCAAAGGAGTAGAAAAAATAACATCGTAATATTTAGATTGAAAATAGATAAAGTTATCACACCACAGACCATTTCCCAGCAGCTGCTGAAAGCATTATTGGATGTTGAAACAGCGATGAAGAAACAGACTCTAACAATATAATCGCCTGGGTAATTTAGAGAAGAGTCGTATAAAGTTGATATTTCAACTTATTTAAATAAAATTCTTAGAAAAATATTACAAGCTAAAAGGAAAACATATTTCTATCATACATGACCTAACACTTGAGAAAATACGGAAAGAGAAGAAAAAATACTTAGAAAACATCTAAACCTGTTTAGACAAAAAAAATTGTAAATGACAAATAAAAAATAGTAAACTCATAGTTGATGGAAAGACCTATACTGATGAGCAATTAGAATCTGAAGAAGACTTTCACTTACCCTTAACAAACAGTGCATCGTCGACTCCGACCTTACAACTTCAAGAAGATACAAAATAACGACTTAACATCAAGATACCACGGAAACGAGATCGAGAGCTGAAGCTTACAGACCTCCCAACACCGACGAAATAAAAAAACCAACGAAGACTCTTGCATGCATTAAGGAAATCAGAAGCCGCTCATTGAAATATGTATATTATAATCAAAATTTATTATGGCATAACACTATTTAGCATATCTATAGATTTTATATATTGTTTTTTATCCTTACAAATGGATCAGTACATAAGAGACTTCAAAACAACTAACATAGAAACTTTCAATTTGCAAAATCACAAAGAATGTAAAGAAATCTTAAATATAAACCACAACATGGCAAACTTTAAAATAATACATAGCAACATACGAAGCATAAATAAAAATCTCGATGGGTTCAATATATTTCTAAAGAGCATAGGTACCAAATTTGACTGTATTATTTGACAGAGACATGGAACATCTCTCTACCGATTTCTATCGTTAGATCCCAATGTTTTCAACAATCACCTGCAAGACTATTTGCAACAGAGAACATAAATGATGAAAACTATAATTTGTTTGTTGGTGACCTAAACATTGATATTCTTAAGGATTTTGATTATGTAATTGAGTACTTAACCATCCTCAATGAGTTTGGCTATATATCTATGATAAATAACTTCACTAGAGTACAAGAAAATACCAAATCATGTCTAGATCATATATTTATTAAATGTAAAAATAAGTAACATAGATTTTACCTTATTAAATAATATAAACAGATATCACTGATCATTATCCTAATATAACAAATAGTTTTACAGACAATTGAAGAACCAGAAAATATTTATCAATCAAGTAGTACTATTAACTATAAGAACTTGCAGAAATGTTTTCGCGAAATCTCTTAGGAATCAGGTTAAAATGAACCAAACATTGACACTGCAATAAATACATTTATTAATATAACAATGCAAACTATTGACAAATGTACTACAGTAAATAAAAATAAAAGAAAATATACAAAGAAATCAACATGGATATCTAATGTTTTGGTAATATCTATTAACAAAAAGAATAATATGTTCACAACAAAGAGAAATCCCAATAATATAGAACTAGGAACACAATATATGAATTATAAAATTGTTTAAAGAAGCACGTGATGTAAGAAAGAGTAAACGGAAGGAATTACAGCTCTTCCAGAGAAAAGAAAGGTATGTTTTGTAGCTTTTGTAGTAAGAAAGATATACGTAACATGGCAAACTGGTGGAATATAGACGAACCAGAAGGATTACAAAAGAGATTCTTCTATAAAGCTTCTTATGAATTAGCTTGTAGAGGAGCAGAAGCAGTAAACTATAAAATTTACCATTTTAAAGAAAAAAAAATCAAGATGGAACTCCGAGGAACATCCTAGAAGATACTAGTGGAACTCCAACAAGGAGAATTGAATACGATTCATTTTTTTCAAAGACGGCACAAGGTGGGTCTAAAAAATTAGCAGACATCAAATGGATGACAAAAAATGACAACGGATGAAAGTATTTGTTACTCTTAGAAAACAAAAACAAAAACATAACGTCCGAACGACTTTTTTCGAAACGAAATATCACATTTGAAAACACAGATTTTAAAGGCTGGTATAAAAATATTCCACTGGGAATTATTACAGTGGACTAAAAATTCTGCAGCTAAAATTGAACTGGACATCACAAATAATAAAATTAACAATCATTCAAACTATGACAGTAGATACAGTTTTCCATTTAGCCAAAGCCGGGGTAAGTGAACAACAACTTATAAAGATAACTTAACCCTCATCATCAATTAAACCCTACCTCCAAATTTAAAAAAAATACTACAAGAAGACACTGATATAAAATATTTCAATACATAAGTAACTACTCATTAATACCACACCATACAAAGTAAAATCATGGATTTTTCTCATGGTATGGCTATGGCCCATGGCTTTACAACAGTGGTGTGTATTTGACTAATTAAGACTAATAATTCTGTTATTAAATAATCTACAGCGATTACGCAACAATAAGGATTAAAACCTTACCTTATTAAAATAAATAAAAACAACACCCACTCACTTAATTGAATTGAAATTAGATAATTAAATTTACTTTGGGTATTTTCACATAAACTAGTACAATGACACTAAACAAAAAATCACCCGCACACAATGTTGTACATACATGTTTCTAAAGAAGACCTATTGTTTTTATTGCTTTTTCCCTTTTAAAAACTGGCATTATCCCACACGCCTGCTGTATTTGTTTAAAACTAATAAATATTATGCCTACACCAAAACTGATTTTTTATTTGCATGAAATTATACCAAACCATTTCCCATGAACGTGGTGAACGCCACACCTGTAATGGGTTCTTTTAGGCAATATCTGGGGCTAGATCTTAGTTTAGTCACCTTATAGACTAAATGATATTGAATATAAAATATATTGTGTATCATGGAATATTCAAATATTCTTGGAATATGCATATTTATAGGTATTCGTGGAGAGGAGGAAATGGATAGGTCGACGCACCGATTCACTTTTTAACCGAGACGCTCAAATTAAAAGAATATTTTCGAAGCATAATCAAAAATAATTAAGTTTCAGCGCACAAGTACGAAAAGAGGAAATACTACAGATAAATGGCAGGTACAAAAACCATACCTAAATACCTACATGATAAAACAAGCGAAAACTCAGTTACAACATATGAATATATGAAGTTATTGACTAGTAAGGGTGTATCAAATATCAAGACCTAAAAGGGGGTTCAAGACCTAAAAGGAGTTGATGCGCCACTGGCCTGTACTGTTAGGGAGAGGGGGCAACTAACTGCAATTCGCTCGAGTCGTTTTAGTATGAAACAGAACCATGAGTGAGACGGAAGTGCATATTTCCGTGGAGCAACAGATAATCATTAAGTTTTTGGCCAAGGG
The DNA here is from genome assembly GCA_964058915.1 of Tetropium fuscum. Taxonomy (NCBI): domain Eukaryota; kingdom Metazoa; phylum Arthropoda; class Insecta; order Coleoptera; family Cerambycidae; genus Tetropium; species Tetropium fuscum. The sequence goes on from CAXKVY010001061.1 coordinate 26,591, forward strand.
GGGAGTGAATCCGACTGAAATTTTGAGGCGGTTACAGGCACAGTTTGGGGACAACACTCTGTCAAGAACCCGTGTGTTTGCTTGGCACAAAGAATTTTCTGGAGGCCCTGAAAAGGTTGAGACTGAAAGCCACGCTCGCCGGCCCAGAGCAAGTGTTACCTAAGCCAACATTGAGGCTGTCCGAAATCTTGTGGAGGGAAATCGGCGCATTATCAAGGTGAACACTCCCGTAGCTGATGTTCAGTTTGGCAACGATTTCCCATAGAGTTATGCGCCGATTTCCCTGAATGAGCCCGAATGACAGGCAGCCTTTGTGATATTAAGAGGAGCGGTGAAAGGCGCTTTTCGGTGTGGCGGCGGCGTGCGCGATTCTGGACACTGCCACTTTATTACTCGAAGATTCAATATTACTACTGGAAGCAAGTAAAATGATAGGGAGATTTACGTTAATAATTAATTATTTATTAATTGGATGTATACTTCCCTGTTTGAATCGGATTTGGATCACAATTTCATGGATTTTAATTTTTTTGCACGGAAGCCTAATTATCTTTCTAAAATAATGTAGCCAAAGTTACCCCTTATAATATCAGCTTTGCCAGTGAAAGTCCGATCAAAATCGGGCCAGCCATTTCGGAGAACAGATTTTGTACACAATTTCATAGATTTTTTTTGGGCGGAACCCTAACCCTTTTGCTAAAATAAAGGTAGCCTAAGTTACTCCTTATAACATCAGCTATCTGCCAGTGAATGTCCTGTCAAAATCGGTCCAGCCGTTTCAGAGATTAGTCGGAACAAACGGACAGGCAGACAGACAGATAGACGGACGGACATTAGACAAAAAAATAAAAATTGTTTTTTTTTGTTTTTAAGTAACGTAGGTATAAACTTTCATATGTATTTAGTAAAAAGCTGTTATTTTGACATTACAAGCAGACTTCAATTTTATTTATTAGTATAAAATAGATACTAATGACGATATATATTGGTACTTGACGATATATTAAAAAAAAATCATATACCTACGTTAATGTTTAAAATTCTTATGAAATTCTCTAGAGAAAACAAGAACAATGGCAATACTTGTCATCATTTGACAAGTGATCAATACTTGTCATCATTTAACTATTTGACAACTGTTCGAGGAAGTATACTAAGGAGAAGAGGTAAATGCTGAAAAAGAGGAAGATGATGAAGAAAGTATAGAAATAGAATTCAAAAAAGAGATGAAGAAGGCAATAAAGCAACTAAAGAAGAACAAAGTGACAAAGATTAGTAAAAGGATCTAATTACACAAGAAAATCTTCAATCGAAGTTGAAGAAATGCCAAGTTAATGGATATAATATAATATATAATCTTAATACCAAAAAAAGGAGACATGAAAGACTATAAAAAATGTGGAGGAGTCCTTAACGTAGCATACAAAGTACTAACGATAATGCTAATATTAACGGAAAGGGCATGGAAATACCTACATAGAAATTATAGCATGGGAGGTTTTCAAAACGATTTCAGGTTTCAGAAAACGAAAAATCAACGTTTGGTACTATACGAGTATATGTCGTAGGCACATTGCAAAATTAGAGTTGACTGGGCAAATTGTAAAATGTAGGAATGAGGAGCAAAATTTTACATTGTGACTGATACATTTAGGCGTTTTCTAATACGCATAATATGCATTTTATGATACGCGTTTGTGCGCATAGGATTATTGCGAAATGATGCCACAGTCAAGCGCGGTTTTTCAATAAGAAAACGTGAAGAACAACGCTGCTTTATTTAAATGAAACATAAAAATACATAAACGCATATAAAACAGGAAAATAAAGCAACGCTCTGTATTCTAGACGTCCCGATTCAATTCTTGTGATGTGTGAGTAAAACATAATATTATTAAAACGATCTTTTCTTGTAGTAAATAGAACAGAGTAATCTGCTTAAAAAGTGAAACTAATTTAATATCTTTGTAAGGCATAAAGCCATTTTTGGTACTAGCACTAATCGCCACATTCCAACATCGTCTCCTAGTTAGGAGTCACTTTTCCAATTACCTACCTCTGCTATTTTTACCTCACCAGACGCTAAAAGAAGTGTAACAGTATTGTAAATGCACGATAAGAAATTTCCAAATCGAACCCGTCTATAGGTATGCAAGTCACGATTTGAAATTGGCGGTTTCGGAACTAATATTGATTAGAGTGGCATAGAAAGGTATTTGGTATTTGCCTAGCAATGTCAATTTCTTCGGCGATAGTTGTCCGTCCCCCGGTGGTCATTCAACTGTTTTTTACAACGGATGAATACACACCCGCTATTTATTAATTCTCGTAAATCAAACGCTATCAAACGGAATGAAAATGCTGTTTTTATGTTTCCTTTTACTAGAGTTGGTAATTTTACAATTGAGGAGTGTTCTCAATGAATAGAACGCGATTTTATGATTTAAATTACCCGTTTCATTTCTCCAAATCACACAAAGTAAAAAAAAATAATATAATAATAAAAAAAAAATAATAGAAAAACTAAAATAAAAATAATATATATTTTGTAATAATAAAATAGGAAAACAGTTGTTAAATTTGCAGAACGTATACCAACATTTCGCGAAACGCGATGCCAGGGAGGCATCGCAACCGCTGCAGCATAAGGAAACCGTGCATCATAACATAACTGTACGGGTATAGAAAATTTAATACTAATTATCTTGCGACATACGGCAAACGAACGACGTGTATCTGCACTTCCTGAATGAAGCAAGCACTTGCTTCGTTCCTCTTGACGTCCGCAAAGACATGCTCAGGCTCTGTACCTCCTTAGCTAGTGAATACTGATTCACCTGGGTATAGTCGTGTTGACCGCAAAGGCAATGAACTGTGTGATTGTTTCGTACATCTGACACTCTGCAGCTCTCTTCCAAACACCGGTTCATCGAGGTCGAGGAATTCTGAAGAAATTCCCGGATATAATATGCAGCTAGTTATAACGCCAAAGCAATAAGGAACGTTCTCTTTTCCACGAAAATCACTGAATCAATAGGGAACAACTTGCATCTAATTTTAGATATAAAAATTATACTGGAAAACAATGAGTAACGTTATAATAAACGTGTACTTGACAAAACAAATAAATTCGTAATAGGTACCTATCACCCCGCTATACAGGATCTAAACTGGGGTAAAATTGTAAAATGGCTCAGCTCAGAACCCATAACCCTCTAGAGTCTAGGACCATTGGCAAGCATATTCGGAAATCGCAGACATGTTATTAGCCGTTCGGAAGTATTCGTATTTGGGGATGAAGTTACTGATGAATTCGCGAAGTGTTGGCCGGTATCCATTTGTTGCAAAATCACGTAATGTATCATCGTTGCGTATCAGTGGATACGTAAAACTGTTGCATAATGACGTATCAAGATATGCTACAATGAAACGAAACGGACGTGATCGCCCTTTTATCGGTTTTTGGCCGAAACATCAAAGAAATGATACGATACGCACACAGTCGCATGTGGACGGGGTTTTTGACAAGTCGTTGCAAGTTCTCGTTCATTTCTTTTTCTTCAGTAGTCATCGCGCTTCCATTTCTGGTAGTCAATAGCTTGTGTAATTTATTATGGAGTGGAATAAAGACGATGTAATAAGCTTTATAGAAATTTACCGAAAATATGAATTGATTTGGACCCGAAGCATTGTGATACTTCAATATGCACTTCAATAAATTTCGAAAAAGAGATTATTGGCAAGAAATTGCGAAAGAAATAGATAGGCCCCTTGATGAGTGCAAGAAAAAATGGAGTATCTCTTGGCATCTCTGATTTATGTCCCTGCGCGGAGACCCCACGCTGAAAATAGATACAGCTTCTGAATTTTTTAATCGGTATCCGCATCGGTATCGTATTGTGCATGTGCAGAAGCGATACGGAGGTCGCGATACCGTACGTACAACGTAGCGTTAGACCTACCTGAAATATTCAAACATGAGCTTTGTGATGCCCCGGCTGTTATGAGTGGCGACCTCAGGTCACCGGAAAAAGTTTCACTGGCGAAAGAAATCATGAAGCTGGTAGAATGCCCATTTCAAATAGACATTAATAAATAAACATCAGTGCTGATTTTTGATGGTATGGTGTTTGTCAATACCCTTTGCAAGGCTATAACAGATGTAAGAACTTTTGGGCCGTTGTCCCATTATTTTAATACCAGATTTAAAAATATAGCCTCCAGTTATCGAGAAGTGCACATAATCTTCGATCGATATCGTCCGTTGTCTGTGAAAGGAAGAACCAGAGTAAAAAGAGAAAAGGTTTGGCTCCTGTTCGAATAGTAATTAGTAACTAACTAGGGTAATTAGTCCTACACGAGGTTCATGCGGAAGCCAATAATAACGTTGTTGTTTCCGTCAGGGACACCGACGTGTTTTTGCTTTATGTACATCACTTCGCAAAAATGAAGTGTTCAAAGGTTTGGATCATGAGCGGTAGATCAAGAGACCGCAAATTTATTCCAATCCATGACATCTGTATGAAACTGGCACCTGAGCAAGACAGCAATCTTATGGTTGGCATTTTACCATCACCGGGTGTGACTGCACGTCGAAAATATCCTCCATAACAAAGACGGGGTGCGTGGAAATTATTTAAAGGAGATTTCTGCTCCCTCCTAGCAGGTCTTGGATCAATTCTTCTGATAGATCAAGTCATTACGAACGTTAGAGGAGTTCGTCGTTCAAATAACTATATAAGGTACATATTGGTAAAAAAATATTTATCTTGTTTTCGATAGTTTTTTAACACTATATCTTCTCATCATTCATAGATTAGTTCAGACATTAAAATTAAAACATGTGACGCTGCTCGAGGTTTTTTCTTTGGAGCCATCAAGAAACCGAGAATTTGCCTTCAACTTCTGATGCTCTACGCCTGCATATTCAAAAATGTCATTACCAGGTCAGTAGTGTGAAAATGGCACTCGAATCACACATTTCAAAGTTATAATTTTTTTGCAGGTGTGCGTTTGGGAAAGTGCCCATAACACGAGACCTAGTGTTCCCTCTCCGGAGAAATGCGGCTGGAAAATTGACGGATCTAGGCCTCTCGAACCAATACTCATGAGGTTGCCGCCTATTCCGGCCTCATGTAATGCCTTTCGTATTCCAACCACATGGAAAGAGATGTGCAGAGCTAACCAGTGCGGGTGCAGAAGAATTTCCGAGCTATGCATGAAGATCTGCAAACGTCGGGCTCTAGGTATGTTTAAATACGCATTGCAACAATATTTTGCTTACAAAAATATTAAAAATTCTTTATCGACTTAATGTGTATTTTTTTAGCTTGTGTATTTTTAACCCTTAAGAACATATCATTTGATGTCTTAATCACGTTCGTAGGTCTTAAAAGGCGAAAATTAAAGTTAATTTCAGGTTTCCGACCGCCATCTTGAATATCTCACCTCCGGTCGGGATTTCGAATTGGTAACAGGCATTTTTGGATTCTGCGGGGCCAAATTACCTATGCAACATCTTTACCTCAAAAGTAACACGATTTACTTCTAGAACCTATTTTTTTCGGTTTATAGTCCTGTCTATATTCTTGTCGTGCACCTATAAAGAAATATGATGGACAGTGTCGTGTAACGTACCACCTGCTGGCTTCATGATCAATGCGCGCATTTGATGAGTTTTGAGTTTTGGGCCTCTTGGTTTTATATATACTATATAATCTACACATTATTTCAAAAATTTAAAGCCACAAATTACATGAAGTATATAAAATCGTTTGACAGTGTATATGTAAGTCAAGTGAAATATAAATGAAATATAAAATAAAGCGACGCCACTGTGCATTCGCATGTCCGCGATTTCTTAGTTTAGACGTTTTTTTGGTGTCACGCCGGGATTCTCGCAGCGAATACATTTATCTTGGTTTACTTAGGGCTATATCTTGGTTTACAAAGGGCTTTAATCCGCTAGAAACTGAATATTAGAGATATGTAGGTACGTTAAAATCACTGAAAGACACGTACCTATACTCTATCCAACGAGAGAATGGACTTGCTTTGCGCATCGGCGACTAAAGAGGATGGGCTCTGTAACGAGCTACGCAGGACCGTCATTCGATGAAATAAATACAAACTGTGAATAGGTAGGCAGTAGTAGGTACTTTATATAATTAGGTACCAGGTAGGTATCGGACCCAGGCGCCGGCCCTGGCTACCTGCTGAGCCAATTAAGACGTTGAGGGCGTTGAACTAATGTTCTAAGGGGCGGAGATCTGACCAAAACAGACGAATTTTCGCTCGAGTGCAAGTCCATTCTCTCGTTGGATACAGTATATAAGACTTCTTAATTTAGACGTTCGTGACGTCGCACCAGTGCCGGCCTTAGGGTGGCGCCAGGGTGTGCACCTCATCGAGGCGCCGAGGCAATAGGGCGCTGCACACCCGAGTCAAACAGTGAAAATAATAACAAACCTTAATACACCTAAATTGTACCCTCATGTTTTTTTAAAAAAAATTTTTGTAATATTTATGGGCGCTCATTAGGAAGTGGCACCGGGACGCCTAGAAGCTAAGGCCGGCTCTGCGTCGCACCTGAATTCTCTCAGCGAATATATTTATCTTGGTTTTCTTAGGGTAACAAATGGCTTTAATCAACTAGAAACTGCAAACCTACTAAAGATAGGTCGTATGTTAAAACCGGTAAAAGTTTGCTAACGGCATAGTTTGAATATTATTCATGTGAAAAAATGGTTATAGAATTCCACATGAGTACCTACAACTAGGTACTATTATACTTTCTCTAAGTGTGAGTATAATATGGTCCAAGTAACCTGAGAACGGATGTATCTTTCTTTTGTTTGTTTTTACGGGATGGTGACCGTGAACGTAAGGAGGAAGTTGAAGACTATTTATCAAAGACGTGGTTCACTTAGTTTCCCTGTAATGCCATTTCTAGTACCATTAGGAATACAATGGCTAGTGTTGCTTTGCATTTTAAATTGGAATTAGGTATGCAGATCTGGACGCAGAATTGAGAATGGAATTTGATCAATTTTAATGATATCAGATTTAGTGTCACTGCTTTCTATCGTGTTGTATATGATACAAGAATATACATCTGTTATGATTTTATAAATTGCCAGAGGCTTGTGCGGGATTATATATTGGAAAGTCATTGTCCGTTTCATCATCAAAACACAGTTGAAACGATTAATTGTAAGAATTTAAGAAATAACAAATGCACTGCAATGAAAAACGTGCTGGATGAAAAAGAACATTTGGTGAAATTTTGGAATTTCACGTACCTACATAAGTAAATCGTTTTTAACATACCTACTAGGTATATGAAATTTTCTCATAGTCGCATTCATCTATTATTTTTTTACCACTTCGCAAAACACCGTAAAAAATATTATATCTCCATCATCTATTTCTGTATTCAACCACTTCACTGAGTTTGTTTTGAGGGAATGACTAATAGCAAAGTACCTAATCAATTTTTAACATTTAATGGGATTTCTCGCGCACTGATCAACGGAATGTATCACATTGCATTGAGTGTCAAAGTCGTGATTTTCCACAGTCGTCTAAAAGGCATTGACTCACTTCTAATTCAACCTGGTTTTGATTAAACACGTAGCCAACGTAGATAAGTAGTACCTAGATCTGAGAATTATAGATTTTAGAGAAAATCGTACATTGCTCCATATAATAATGGTTAATAAATCTTAAGGCTAGACGTGTTATAATTATTGTTTTTATTAGAGAATGAGAAAATTAATTATTAAATAAAATTACAATAAAATATCTTTCGAAGAAATATTCGTCTAAAAACCCGATCCAAATCGGCGCATATCTACTGAATCTGGTAGTAAAACCACACTGTCTTGTCTAGTATCAGTCTGGGTCTGGGTGTGTTGTAATATAATTATTAATTATCTGGCTTACATATATATACCAAGTTAACTAATGCAAGGAAACCATGAAAGCGTTAAGCATTTATATTTATTTTTGTTATATCATACCCTCGATCATAGGACGGGTGTGAAGTTATCCACATCCACATTTTCAGATAGGACTATAATTGATAAAGCCGTGGTCTCAATTCATATAGGTTCCGCTTTTGATTAAAAATGTATGTTTTAGGAATAAGTACATGAAAACTTAGGGATATAAACACAATACACCTATACAACATCTGCTGAATGGATAAAATTAATGTTAACATACATTATTTAAGCCGTGATACAGATTTTATTTAAATTGGGTTAAAATTATTTAGATAAAGAATAGCAATTAAAAATGAAGGTGTAGAGTTTTTATTTCACGATGGGTCGATAGAGAATTAAAGAATACATGGTAGAGTACCATTCAGTTTATTTGTCAGGCCGTCTAGGGGGATGAAATGGGGTAAAATTTGTTTAAAAAAATAATAGCAAGTTCAAATGAAGGTGTAGAGTTTTTATTCCACTACAGGTCGATAGAGAATCAAAGAATACATATTAAAGTACCATTGCTTTTATTTGTCAGGCCGTCTGGGGGGATGAAATGGGGTTAAAATTGTTTAAAAAATTTACAGCAAGGTCAAATGAAGGTGTAGAGTTTATATTTCACGATAGATCGATAGAGAATTAAATAATACATGGTAGAGTACCATTGCATTTATTTGTCAGGCCGTCTAGGGGGATGAAATGGGGTAAAATTTGTTTAAAAAAATAATAGCAAGTTCAAATGACGGTGTAGAGTTTTAATTCCACTACAGGTCGATAGAGAATCAAAGAATACATGGTAGAGCACCATTGCATTTATTTGTCAGGCCGTCTAGGGGGATGAAATGGGGTAAAATTTGTTTAAAAAAATAATAGCAAGTCCAAATGATGGTGTAGAGTTTTAATTCCACTACAGGTCGATAGAGAATCAAAGAATACATGGTAGAGCACCATTGCATTTATTTGTCAGGCCGTCTAGGGGAATGAAATGGGGTTAAAATTGTTTAAAAAATTTACAGCAAGTTCAAATGAAGGTGTAGAGTTTTTGTTTCACTACAGGTCTATAGAGAATCAAAGAATACATGGTAGAGCACCATTGCATTTATTTGTCAGGCCGTCTAGGGGGATGAAATGGGGTAAAATTTGTTTAAAAAAATAATAGCAAGTTCAAATGATGGTGTAGAGTTTTTATTCCACTACAGGGCGATAGAGAATCAAAGAATACATGGTAGAGCACCATTGCATTTATTTGTCAGGCCGTCTAGGGGGATGAAATGGGGTAAAATTTGTTTAAAAAAATAATAGCAAGTCCAAATGATGGTGTAGAGTTTTAATTCCACTACAGGTCGATAGAGAATCAAAGAATACATGGTAGAGCACCATTGCATTTATTTGTCAGGCCGTCTAGGGGGATGAAATGGGGTTAAAATTGTTTAAAAAATTTACAGCAAGTTCAAATGAAGGTGTAGAGTTTTTGTTTCACTACAGGTCTATAGAGAATCAAAGAATACATGGTAGAGCACCTATATGAATTGGAACCTATATGAATTGAGACCACGGCTTTATCAATTATAGTCCTATCTGAAAATGTGGATGTGGATAACTTCACACCCGTGATCATAGGTCAGAAGCTCATTTAATTGTTTTAACATTTCATTTCGTTTTCAAATTAGTTCTCTAAAATTTGCTCAATTATCATCCAATTTTTTTCATCCATATTCCAATAGAATGTTTAAAGATAGAAAAGAACTAGCTATAAATTTAAAGAATTATTTTCAGGATATCTGTGATATCATGATATCTACTACGCTATCCGTAATTAATTACCGAAAAAAATGGTTGGAAATTGAGCTTATTTTATTGCAACCCAGGTTCTAATAGTTCGATAGATAAGCCATGCAAACATTGAATATGGAAATTTCTGCCAACAGCGTGAACATTTTTTAATCGCTTTGGAATATAAATGGTTGTATGAATAGGAATTTGGATTCGTTATTTTTCTTACAAGTATCGAAAAATAAGTTCTTCGGACAAATCGTTCCTGGAATAAGAAAATAATTCGAATAATTCTGGATGACAGTCAAAAATAACTAATAGAGAAAGAGAATGAAAACATTAAACAGTACCTAGCAGTGAAAGTTCCAGAAATTATGGAGTTTATCGACTGAGATGACATAGATCCCGACCGAAGAGGACCATAATTATACGATATATATATTTAGATGAAGGCAGTTTCATATTAGTGAAGGTCGCAGGAAAAATAAAACATTTCCTTGGAAAAGTGTTGCGAATCCGGAACAGTGATGAGTTTGTTGTCACATTTTTGAGACAAAAACAAAATCATTTTGTTTTTCCACCACTTGAGAACGTATCACTTGAAAAATCCGACATTGCTTGCCACCTAAACAAACCTGCATCATGATGGATCCATCAGTGTATCTTTGTAAATATGAATGTATTTTTGTTACCTTACCTTTTGATTAAAATAGCAATACCTTCCACATGGGTTGCATTTATTTTTATTATTTGAGCAGTGATCAGTGTACCTACCCCGATTTGGGTGAACACTTGTCATATATTATATTCTAAGAAAATAAACATTATATTGTCTTATACCATTATCTAGTAGGTTTGACCAAAGTTTTATAATATATTATTCCGTAAACTTTGGTTTGACTCAGCGAAGTGGTAGGTATTTCAGAAAATAAGTGGTAATGCATGATATTTATTTTGCGCCAGCAGTTCCAAAATTGGGGAAACTATACAGTTCCTTTAAAAAAATATATATACAAAAAGGGTGACCACTGTGCCCCTCTCCCCTACCTCACGCTGATTTTATAAATACAAGTAGGTAGGTATAATCTGATATCTCCTATTTCAATTTTGTAGTATTATAAAAATTACCTATAAATAATAAAGATACCTCGAAAATTATTATTAGAATATGTACACTGGCTGACTATATAGGTAAGTAAGATAGTAAGAAGTAAGTGCATATTATAGGTAGAGGTAAGTAACCAACTAATTTTACGTAGCAGTTAATTGCCTACTTAACCTTTATAATAGGTAGTATAATAGGTAGGTACCTACCTATATGTAGAAATGTAAATTAGGTATCATCCAAAAATCCGCATACACCTAACTGAGAAGTAACTAATTAAGTAGGTACATACTTACCTCTACTTAGTATATTATTATTTAATAATATTTGATATTTATGAACATGAATGAAATAACTAACTGGTTCGAGCTGTGGTTATACGAATGGTTATAGGTACCTATCTGATATACCTATAAAAGTACCTACCCATATTATAACTACTTATAAGAAGTAGGTAGATACTTTGGCAGCAAAATTATAAGTAGATAGGTACACCGTCCTTGAGTGTAATTTTGTCATCAATAACTTTCCTCTCATTACAATAAAATAATCATCTACCAAGTAGGTAGGTACCTTGCATATCTACTATACCTAATTATATTTAAGTATTATATAAACATAAATTCATAAATGTACAACATACCTAAATTAAGAAAAAAGTTGCAACTTACATATTTCATTTGTGCTGAGCCTATATACCATGCAGGAATATGGTAAAAGTTTACAATAGTTTATCACCTAAGTACTAATAATAAACCCGTTAAATTGTTTATATCTATCACGCACTAACCGGCACCATCCACACTCATACGATTTCAAACGTAAACTTGGCAAAACTAAATCTAAAGTTGGTATTGGCCGTTTCACAGTGCATGCAGGTGAATGTTTGTTGCTGCTCCCACTATTTCCTGCGTACCTGCCTGTCTGTCCTTTTCTAACTTCTAGTTATGTGATTATAGCACAGCTGTAGTTATAGTACATATTGCTTTTTTACCACGATACAACCCTAATTGGTATTCGCACTCACATGGCTTGCACTTTTTAACTTTTTATTTTTAAATACCTATAAGTTGTCTCTGGCCTGTGCTACGTCTTCAATAATACCTGATACAAGTGATACATGATCAATTTTATTTTACCACATACACCTATTATCTTTGATTATATATTTTAAATCTATTATGAAGAAATAGGAGATGGAATGGACCATGGACACACAACAAACGGGCTGCCAGATAAAAAAGAATTTTCCAACATTGTTGGTTTGGATAAATATATTATAAATGAACATTAGGGCAGGTCCTAGTTTTTTCCAATAATTGTACCTTGTACCTATAGCGTTGAGTGTATTTATTTGTTCCAGGGCCGGCGACATACATTTTGGGGCCCGTTGAGTTATGCGTATATACCTACTATAACTATACCTACCTGCTGGATTTTCGTCTTGTACCTATAATTCATAAGAACTAAACAAAAACACCTAAAATGTATTGTCTGTAACAGACATATATGAGAATGAAAAAATGCCACATCAAGGATGCGGCTACGCTTTGACGAGATCAATGTCGGCTTGCGCCGCTCATCAAAGACATCGGGTTTCCCTTTGATGATGCGGCATTTTTTCATTCTCATGTATGTCTGTTACAAACCATATATTAGTGTTACGAAAGCCTATGGCGGGCGACGTAATCGCGTGTGGAATATTTCTCATCGCCAGAATATCACTTCTCTAACCATCGAGGCGTGTTAGACGAGTGTAAGTGTAGTGTAGATAATGTAGAAATATCCAGAAGTGATTATTTACCATAATACATCATCCCGTGCCGGCGGCAAGTAGTTCTTTATTCTGTATTGATGTCGAGCTCGCGAATAGTAAATGTACCTAAATACTCAATATCGATAAGACTAAAGTTATAAATTGTGTTTTAAAGTTGTAAATGTTAATCAGTAATTAAGTTTAGTCATTCTTTATTAGCAAGTTAATAAAGTAGGTAGGTAAGTATTAATTTACCGGGTGTTTGAATTATTGAATCCACGAAAGTAGTACGACTGTTTATGTGTACAGAGAGCAAACACGATATTATCTAACTGGCTAATGGATCCACAGGGATCCATTAAAAATATACTTAAAACAAAAATTACTTAATGTATAGAGGGAGGTGAGAGTCACCATGATTGGGACATTTTTCATTAAATTTTTGTGAATTTATATTATTTACGTATTATAGAATACATAAAAACAAAATTCATCATTTATCTTGTAGGTATATTAAGGTACCTATAATTTATTGTTAATACCTATAACAATCTAATTTTATAAGATGTTTACTTATTGATTTGAAAAAATATAAATTTTTAAAAACTTTCACTGTGTCCCATCCAAGGAACGTGTTCCTTGGATTTAAAAATCAACAAAATATTCTCATAGTCATAAAAATAGGTAGGTAGGTATATATATATATATATATATATATATATATATATATATATATATATATATATATATATATATATATATATATATATATATATATATATATATATATATATATATATATATATATATATATATATATATATATATATATATATATTATATATAAAACAAAAATATGAATAAACGGAATTACATAATCTTCCCAAATGCATCCTCATGGAAAACAATTTCGTCGACAAAAAACAAATAATAATGATTTCATTCTGGATGTCCCAAGAATCTGCAAAGGACTCAATTTCACCAAAATTGAACTAGGACCTTCACCAGAATTGGAATGGGACAATGAAACCTTGGCCCAATCATGGCACATGAATCTGTCATTTAGAAAACCGGTTCAAATGATGAAATTCAGGTTTGTACCTCTTACCTAAAAACGCAAATTTTTAGGTAAGAGATAAGAGATTTTAGGTAAGATTCGCAAAACTTTGCTTAAAACTATTGATTAATGTATCAATATATCATTAAAAAATGGATGCTTACTTTTTATATAAAATTTTTCTAAGATGAGTTTAAGATAAATTAAACTTGCAAAATATTTACTGATAACACAGTAGCTATATAATGCAGGTACTGTGTTACACTTCTATAACAGTACTGATAAAATTAATTCTTAAAGATAAAAATGGTGAAAAAATTCTTAAATTTTTTCTCAAATTTTATCGGTACCCACAGAGTGACTATAAATCAGACAGTGGCGACATATACGCTTCCGCCGTCATGTGGCAAATTTGTAGAGCGACCATTGGCGGTATTACAGTTAAGCCACGCCTCCGCCGCCATTTTGTTGCAAATTAAATTTTTTATTCATAGGATTTAAATAGTCCCTCAGCAGACAAAAATAACAAACTGTTTTCATGGACTATTCCATCCATTAAGTTGTTACATTTTATCACCGTTTATTTAATTTTTTTACAATAAAATTGATGATGCTCTGAGGAACCAATCAAAAATAGGAGCATTATTGTCTGACTGTAACTATTGGTTCTTATGTGTGCCATCTACTGAAGAAGTACTAAATCTCAATTATACTATTACGCATAACTGTAGTAGATATGTCCCATTCATAGCGCATCCCATTTATGGGGACTCTCTCCTATCTCATGCAGTAACTATCTAATACAAAAGTTCATTACTTATGTTCGATAGGTATGTAGGTACCTAGTCGAGTCTATACACAAAGCTGAAGTACAGTTTCAGAATTCAAGGTGTGCTTCAAATTTAGGACATTGTGTATTATAAGAGATGGCGCCGGTTTGGGTAAATTCAAATGTGTCTTGTAAATTTAACCATGTAAGGGTACAGGTACTAGAAGAGTAGGTATAATAAATATATTACTACAATATTAATGAAACTAATTTGAATATCAGATCTCATTTAGCTTTTTGATTATTTATAATTAACCATAATAAATGCATATATTTGCCTCTCACTCTACAAAATACCAACTTTAATAAATACCTAAGGAATACATTTCAAGCCACAGTCACATACAAGTCAGCCATATCAACATGATATTTGCACGTATTTTACATAAAAACAAGAAATTTTTTTATGAATTATATTTTTGTTCTGTATTCTGTATATACTATGGTACAATATAAATCATACCTAACCTAGTATAAAAACAAATTAGTAAGTATAATATATTCACAGAATAAATAAATACAACACTTAATTTTAAATGAATAACAATTAATTTCGTAGATATTTTACAAATTAATGTACACTATCATAAAATCATTAATTAAATTTTATTCTTAACTAAAAATTATAATAAAATTTTCATTTACTTCTTTTCTTGTTGAATAAGTTTAAATATTTGCCCCTTGTCACTTCTTTCGATTCCTCTACTCCTAACTGGTATGCAATATCATGAAGTTCTTTTACTTTCGATATAAGACCAGCTGTTGGTAGGGAGGCTAATTCTGTAAATAATATGTATATAGATGTATATAAAAATCTACATATATAACGCCACCACGCGAGAGTTGCACAACGACATATGAAGGAGAAACGTGACAAAATATGAAACAGAGGCTTCTGTCGAGCTCAGAGCATAATGGAAATTGGACATCTTTGTGTAAGTAACTACAGTACAAAAACAGGATAAGAACCTTTGTAATTAGTTTATTAGTAGAGAAGTTGGCGACTTTGGAATTTTTATCCCACATTATTTCCGTTATTCAACTCTCGTGCGGCTGACTTTAAATGCCCAAAGATGATGATTTTAGGATGTGTTGGCATCTGTTGGAAAAATTCGGTCCGTTTTAAAAAATATTTAGGTAGGTACATAAAAACCTCCCTGATAAAACTACCCACCATGGGAGGGGAGGGACCTTATTTGATATAGTGTGATTTTCAAATACCTATACATAGGTGCCTAGCCATGTGCAATAATATTAGGTACATTATTTTGTGCAATACATACCTAATGGCTAAAATTAGTAATCTAATTCCTATTACATTCTCAATTTGGAATGCATAATTGCGAGATCAATTTTGAGGCATATTGTCAACATTTCAATATCTCCCTCAGTAACTTATCAACGCTGTTTATTAATGGATTTACTATATGCTTCTAGCATATATTATGTAACACCTAACCTATGCCGCCAGGGGGATGGATTACCTACTTAAAAAGTACTCGTTAACACGTGAAGTTGTATGGGTATTATTAAGTGTATAAGTATTTTTTAACAGTTAAGATATATGTCACTGTGCAATTTCATGTCGTTTTGCATTTCATTGCTGAGATAGTCATTTCCCATGAGCTTTTAGGACCTACTCTAGTATCTAGTAGTGATACCTTTGGAATAAATTGTTCTGTCATCTTTATTCATTAGAAAAACGATTACCTACCATAACCTTCAACTGTAAGATAATTCAAGAATTCTATCCACAAAATTCACACAAATACATCTTTCATTTTAGAACCTTAATTACCGGTTGATAAAATTAAAAGTACTTCTTGTGCTTTATGAATGTAAACCAAAAAAAAAGTTGGGAGGGTAATATAATATTTAAATTGTAATTCTGAAACATACAGCTATAAGTTAAAACAATAGACTTACGATGCAAGTAATTTTGATCCTCTTGATTCAATTCCCTGGAATATGGTAGTTTTGTTGAACTTTGTGCTTGTGGTGTTGTACTGAAGTTGTTGATGAACTCTGTTACACCTGGAACTATTTTTTTTTCAGCTTTACACTAATACAACAATCTATATAATCCTGAACTTACTCTTCTCTGGCCATAACTCTGGGGAAGTTCGATCCAAATTTTCCATACTCAATAAACTATGTCCCAACTCTTGCAAGGCCTGCTCTTGATCTGTAAAAATAAGAAAATTGATTTTTTTTTGACAGCTCCGGGTAGGTTGGCCTACTGTGATTAATCAAATTTAAACCGAGTATTTATAAACAGAAATTAATATCAAACAGTAGATTATGTATTTTCTGTTTCAGATTTGTGATTAGTTTGGAATAAGCTAAGTAATATTATTAAAAATCAAAGAAAATTATCTACCTTGTTCAATGCTCCCGGGTTTCGCTGACGCCATCTTGCAATAGTACCAATTTATTTTAACGGCCTCCATATAATACCCTAAATATTTGAAATTGCTAAGTACCCGAAGGCAGTTAGCGAAGTTATATTACAAAACAATTATTATTTAATAACTATTAAAGCTGCAGAACTTAACATTCTTAATTTAAAAAATTAGCTCCAGGATATTAATACGACATTATTCTTTAAATAAATCATTAATGCATAACTACTTTATTCAAATCTTATCAAGGGGATATTGATTTTAATCTGTTGGTAGCGCTTCTCGTCCTGAATGTGAATAACCTATATTCCGTTCGTCTCGTGACATATAATCTTATTTTTGATATTCCGTACCATAATACCAGTTCTTAGCTTTCTTTAAGAATAGAGATGCTAATCACTTCCACGCAAGAATGCTAAAAGTATTATTATCGCAAAAGTAAAATTGAGGTAGGTATCCAGGCAATAAATTTTTGTATAGTAATTTTTATGTGTTGTCACAATGTTTACTTTTGAAAATCAGACACTTCGAAACACGAACACGTATGAGTAATGGATTATGATTACTGATAAAGTATAATCGTAATTGTCTTTCAGAGCAATGGGTCAGACATTATCAGAACCAGTAACAGACAAAGACACTGCCTGCTGTCAAGATTCTGCCTTCCGGGTAGGTTCAAGTTGTATGCAAGGATGGAGGATAAACATGGAAGATTCCCACACACACATTTTATCACTACCTGATGATCCTGGTACAGCATTTTTTGCTGTATATGATGGACATGGAGGTGCTAAAATATCTGAGTATGCTGGTAAACACTTGCATAAGTATATAATAAATCGAAGTGAATATAAGGAAGGAAACATAGCAGAAGCTATGAGGAAAGGGTTTTTGGAGTTGGATGATATAATGTTAGATGAGGAGAGCCTGAAAAATGAACCGTCAGGTACTACAGCTGTAGTAATAATTGTTAAAAACGGTAAACTGTATTGTGCTAATGTCGGAGATTCTCGAGCAGTGGCTAGTGTTAACGGTAAAGCTGAGGCTTTATCATATGATCATAAACCTAGCAATCAAGAGGAGTTTGATCGTATTACTGCTGCTGGTGGGTGGGTTGATTGTAACAGAGTTAATGGTAATTTAGCGCTTTCACGAGCTCTTGGTGATTTTATTTTCAAAAGGAACACTGATAAGAAGGCCGAGGAACAAATTGTAACAGGTTAGTGTTTGTACTTATTGTGGTTTAAATTTCTGTAGATTCCTGTATGCAATTATTTAGGAGTTATCTTTAATGACTGAGCCATTGCAGCAACAAGTAGAAATAGGTACGACATACCTAACAATGTTACAAGAAACATCTAACAGAGGGTTGCTGTTTCGTTAATTGTTTAGATCAAGGCCTGTAACAGTTGTATTGCTTGCCAGCCCAAGCAAACCAAGAGAAATAATTCAGTAACTAATATAACAGTTAAAATTATATCAGACAAAATTCATAGAGTTTCAACAGTTGGTAGAAATAATGGCGATAGAATAGCGTTATTAAACCAAGAAGTTCCCACTCCTAAATAGTGTGCTTCATCCCCTAGGACATCATTTCCACCCCCTTTTTGAGGTTTTCTAGATTATGTGGGGAACGGTAAACTTTTTAATAAAATACCTATAAGTACCTAGATATATAAAATATCTGTATGGATATTTCCAATTGATATTGCTCTTTCTACCTATGACAAAGATATTAAATTTTAAAACAAAAACAGTAATACCAACAAAAGGATTTTACAGTTCCCGAGATTTGCAATCCTCAACATTTTTGAGAAACTGTATAAAATCGATATTATTTTCACATGCCATTAGTGGTTGCAACAGCTCAGTGTTTTTGCAAAGGAAAGGTTAGTGAAGGCTTAGTGAAAGAGATTAAGTACAAGACATCATGCAAAGTTTTAATAATAGAAAGTTATACCCCAGTTATAAAGAAATTGCAGATGTAGGAGAGCGATTTTTTCTAGATTTATAGCACTATTTCCGTACAAATAAGTCTAGATGTTTACAGATTCATGATTTTTCCTTTAATAAACTTGTTGGTAAAGCGCATAATACTGTAACATTATCATAATTATCACAACTTCTGCTGCTGCTTGGCAACACTTATATTGCGTTAGGTATTTAGCAAATTCAAGCATGGAAAAACGTTATGCTAGAAGCTACTGATTGGGGATAGAAAAAAGTCGTTGGTATATTAACCCCAACTATGACAACAAAAGAACCAGCCGTAATCTGTTTTAAGACTAATTTCTTGTTCATGCAAATTAGGGTGCGAAAATAGGTGCAATTGCAGAACAGCAGGCTTATGTTACTCCACAATGTGTTACCATTTCCACGGACAAACATGCATGAATGTCAAATCTCAATTTATGGAATACGACAAAGATTAATTAACGGAGGTAACCTTCTGATAATTAGTAGATTAGGCCTACAGGTGACACCACATAAAAAGAAGCGCCAAACTTTACCTCTGGGGTGGGGTGGAAACAAGTAGGTACAATAATAGGTATACAATATTCTCGCTTATATGTAGTTATTTTATAAGGGTGAGAGGGTGGAAGCGCTACTTTAATTATCACTTTAAGTGGAGGTTAGTAGCTACTGCTTTAGCATTAAGCAGCAAACTTTAACGAAGGTTATAGTAAAGATTACAATTTATTGTGTTCACCGGAACCAACCCTTATGTGTGCTCCTTATTTCCCATTGTACTATTAATTTTAGGAAAAAAAGTGTAGAGATGTTTTTGTTTTTGATAGAGAAGTTTATAAGGAATAATTATAACCTATAGGTTTTTTTTAAAAGTGCTCTGTTTCCGAGATAATCTAGAAAACTTCAAAATGAGGCTCGAAACGGCATCATAGGCCATGAAGCAGACTATAATCTTTAGGGTTGGGAACGATACGGTTCAGTAATCCTTATGCTATTCTTAATATTTCTACCAATTATAAAAACCTTATGAATATTGTCCAATATAAATAGTTACATTACTAAACTAAAAGCAGAGCAACATACCGAATATTAGACTTGAATTGCAAAAAAGAATAGGGAAAATTTTAATTTTTAAATTTTAAGTTTTAATTTGAAACGAAAGCGAAAAAATATCAGGTGTATATAGAAAGTGCTGGTGGCGGTCGTTGGCTGCTTGCTATCTGGTCGTATGTGTTGACTCTTTCTCCCAGGACCAATAAAAAATTGGTTGATAATTACGGTTTGTATACACTACCCACTACATAACAAAAGCTAATGTATAGAAAAATTGGAAATTATACCCACGAAACCTATTTATTGACGAAAATATTATTTTAAATCAAATTCCTAATAGACACTATAAATAGAAATACTCCTTATAGAAACAAATCGTTCTTCTAGATGCAATAATATAATATTTAGTACTAAGTTGTTTTTTCATCAAATATATACCTAGTGCATATTATACATTTTTCCACATGGTGAGGTTGTATCTTAACTGTTTGCACAAATTCGTTTATGATCATCAGAGGTGGTATAAAAATACAATATGTCTTAAGAGGGGCACTTTTAATGCATTATTGTCCGGCATACCGGAAGTTTGGAAGTTGACACTAGCATGGACTTTTGAATAACCATTCAATTTATAGCTAGGTACTATAAAGAAGAACCAGTTCAGAACAAGTGTTAGTCCATGTTCGTAAATATCTGTAAAAGTAAGGACAAGCCATATGAAATGTATATATTGTCTATGCTACTACCATTACATACTTAATTTACAGGACACATTTTAATCTCGCCAAAACGAAACTCCCTAAACTGTCTCCATCTCTTATACAGTTACTGTATTCCTTTCACCCAAATGAGTTGCTATTAGCAGCTCACGGCTTCATGCTGGCCGTCCTTAAAATATGATCATTAAGCCCAATTTATCTCTGCTTTCCCCTCAAGTAATCAATTGTGGCTTGAACCAAATAATATTTATTTCAGGTTAGGTTTTGTTGACAGATAAAAATGCTCAAATTACTATTATGGAACATATCGGATATTTACGAAGTAACTGTGAAAAAGCAAAATGTGTACAGTGTATGTATGTATATGGGTCGGAGTGTAGTGGTTTCATTTCCACTACAGCACTTAGGCCTCATTAGGCCCTTGTGCATTCCTCCTTTTTACTTGAGTACTTTTCTTCAAACCATCCTATTTATTACGGGTGGCTTGGTGGCCACCCGTAATAAAGTCTCTTTACAATCTTTATGTATGATAGAACGGAGTTACCGAGATTTATTACTCTGTCCTCATTACCATTTATCTGGGACCACGCGCCCGCGGCAGATGTTGAGTGTTCCCAGGTCTCAGTTGGACTGCCACAGCCCATCCCCAAGCCTGCCTAGGTTACCCATCCAAGTGCCACCAACGCCCGTTTGCTTAACTTCGAAGATTGAAATCTTAACGGTCAAGTCTCGCGGCTAGGCAGTCCCCCCCTACATACCTATAATTAATGAGTAATTTAATTACAGTAACAATGCCACTTCTCTGAAAGTACATTAGAAGGATATTTTGTATTTTTTTAAAGCAGTTATTAATTTACTGTCATTGTACATTTTTGAAAACAAGAATAAAAGCTGAATTGTAATAAAATACATTTTTAGCAAATCCTGAAATTGAAGAGAAGACAATCACTCCTGATTGGGAATTTGTAGTTTTGGCTTGTGACGGAATTTGGGATGTTATGAGTAACAAAGAAGTTGTATCATTTGTGAGAGAGAATATTGCTAATGGATTAGAACCCGAAGAAATATGTGAAAACTTAATGATGCGTTGCCTTGCCCCCGATTGCCAAATGGCTGGATTAGGTTGCGACAATATGACAGTTGTAATAGTGGGTCTACTTCACGGGGAATCATATGAAAACCTGCAAGAGAGATGTAAAAAAGTGGTGGAGGAAGAGGAAGAAGAAAAAGATAAAGAAGAAATGAATCCTAATCCTAACTTAATTTAACTTGCGACTTGTAAATAAATCATATTGTGTTCTAATCTGTAAATAAATTTGTATATACTTACTACTTTTTACATATTCAGGTAAATATTTTAACTTGTAATTGTTTGTAGTTACATGAGCCTGTTTTACATTTTTTTAAATATGTTATGTTATAGTGTCTATGGATTACAAATAAAATGAGGTGAGTCAAAGATGTTAGCTATCATTGGCCAGTACAATAATTAAAAGTGGCGGAATAAAATCTCAAAATTCTTGCAAATGCGAAAATATTCACTTAACAAACAGTGAACCCAGTGAAGAAGTAATTAATGATTTTACAGCTGAATTGACTTTACAATATAATATCTAAAGATATAAATCATGTAACACCTACCTGCTTTCAAAATAACAGTGATAATTCTCATACTTTGTAATATCTTTCATACAGCAAAACAAGGCTAACTAATATAAATAACAAATAGCAATTTAATATAGCCTTACTTTGAGATTTATTCCAACACAAAAAATGCATTATAAATAGTCATTTACATTTGATGTACCTTTATATAGACAGTTCTACTTAAGTATTTTATTATAATTTATGAAAATGAAAATAGGGAACGTGTTTTAATTTACCGTGATACATTTCACTGTATGTGTATGAGCTCATATAGAAATGTCATGTAATTAATTGTTTTAACCTGTATATATTATATGAGTCACTGGATGGATATATTTAATAAAACATACAAATAAGTAATGAAAAATTTAGTGCTACACTAAAACTAACGAATCTTAGTCATTGCATCATCACTAATTGAAAATTACAATCTGCTGCTGTCTTTATTGCATGCGCACTATGTTTATCAAACTGAAATAGGCCTGGATGTTGCCTGCATTTTGGTTTTATCCAACAGAAATGTAGGAAATAAAGACAGCAGCAGATTGTAATTTTCAATTAGTGATGACGCAATAACTAAGATCCGTTAGTTTTAGTTTATCAAAGATTGATTGGCAGGTTAAATTTGTTAGGTTAGACAGGTATGTCGACGAGTACCCGGATACTATATTCTTATGTTTATATACCAGATAACCCATTAATTATCTGATGTCTGTTAATTAATTGATACCCATTAAATACCTATCGATTATTAATATCCTTTTAATGGAAAGAATCATTTCTGCCGTCACCACTATTAATTTATTTAATCAAAAAATTATCTATTAACCAATTAATTAGAGGGTATCTAAATTAACGGATACCAAGCAATTATGGGTATGGGGAAATAGAAGACTACCTGGTCGTTAAAATTAACATGTATTTTTAATTAGAAAAAATAATTTAAATCCTCAACGAAGGAAATTTTTTTTCTGAAAACTATTTATTTTTAACATGTTATGGGTAATAAATAAAATATGTACATAAGTATAAAATAAATGATAAATATGTTTCATGCTCTCTGATCATTTGTTTGGTATTCAATTGCAAAAGCTCGTGCTATTCTTGGTCTATGTTTGTATCATCTTTGTAGTGATAAAAATAATTTTTTACTGCTACTGTATTTAATTATTTTTAGGTTTTAAATTTAGTAGAAGCTGATATAAGATCCACAGCTGATTTGAAAGAAAATCTTAATTTTATTCTCTATAAGGTCATTGTTGTCATTTCCAGTAACATTAGTTGATAATTATTTGCCATTATATCCCAATACGCGATCAGTAATAGCTTTAAATTTACTATGCAAATTTCTATTGAGAATGAGAAATGCTGTGTGGAGATATATTTGTAATTATTGTATTAATTGGTATATTGAGTCTACTAAGTTATTAGAGCAATTGATTTTAATTGAGGCTTAGAAAGGATGTTACAAAACTTAAGTATCTGCATACAATTTAGATATTCTCTGTACTGTAAGAAAGCAAAACAAGTCATGTTTTTTAATTATAAATAATATCAGCATTATGTATTTTTTAGGTAAGGTATACTCTATCATACTTAATAATAATAGCTTATATTAAAATGTTTTTTACAGACTTTCTTTATGATTTGATTTTCACCTTTTGTAAAGTAGAGATAAGCATACATGCTAAAAATGATTGGACCTAACTGGTTTTTCAGTTCATTATAACTTAGCACAAGGTGAAAAAGTAACTCATGTATCACATTTTGCCACAGGACTTCAATTTTTTCGTCTATGGTTTGCTCATATTTATTTTTATCAGTGCCATAATTAACGTTTCTCTTTATTTTTCTTATTTGTTGTTTTTTTGAAATCATTAAAATAATTAGTTTTAAGTTTCTTGTATTTTTTCATTAACATAGTTTTATATTAACATCTGTCTCACAGATTCTGGGAAAGGTAAAGATGGAATGGGTAAAACCTTCCAAAGTATTCGTATTGTTGCATCAAATCTTGTGAAAATCGATATTTGGGTTTTTTGTTTTTATTTTATATGGGAAACTGCTTCTCTAGAGCCTACCAACAATAAACTGCATTGAAATATTTATAGCAACTGTTTAAGATAATATAAATTTATAAAAGCAATTTTATAATAACAAATAAGTATGTAATATTTCTACCTCAATTTTTACATTTTATGATATGAAGTTATGTATATTAACTGACCAGTTAAAAGTAATATTTATATGTTCTTAATTTAAAATGCTATAGGCATATAGTATTAATTGCAAGGCAAAATAATTCTAGCGGCTCTCAATACAGAATTACGTGAGAATAGCTATAATCATAGTAATACTTATTTTATTCTACCTAGAAAAATTAAAAGCTAGGCCCAAATGATGTCAATATGTACCTACTCATAATAAATTAGAATTTACATTTAAAACACAAAATTCAATGTAGACTTGTATTATTATCATTATTATTACTGTTTTTTGCTAGTTGATGACATAATACCGACATATTTTACAATAGATGCTGGTGAATTTTCAGTAACTTTATTTCCTGATATATTGTGTTGATATGGAACCCATAACAGATTACAATAATAATATTTGCAGTTTCATAATATTAGACGTTAGGTCTAATGGCATTCCAGTGAAACATTTTATTTCCTACAGATAAGTACTTATCTATATAAAATGAACAGAAATGTTTTTTTAGGACTTTGCATGATGAATAAAAATATATGGTTGAGTTTTAATGTACATATGTAATAATATGTTTTAATACAGAAAATGAATAAAAGATATTCTGGAAGTATAATGTTTTAATACCTTTTTAAATAATAGGTATAATTTGAGACTATACACATTATTTCAAACTACGGACACTGTGAGCCTCAAGTATTGTAATTGCGAAATAAATTATTAAAATTTTACAGGCTTTATTATTTATGCATAAAGTACGTAAGGTTTTTATTCCATTATAAGTAGGTATTTTATTAGGGTTAAGACTTAAAGTCAATTAACCGCTCTGCATTTTTAATAAAAATATTTTTTAAGAGACACATTTATGTTTCATTATTGTATAAATAACCTGCAATTGGCGAAACACACTCAATGTAAATTTTAAGCAATTTTGTTGTGATAGGCATTGTATGAATCAAATATATTATTTTAGGAAGGCTGTTTACGTAGAAAATAGAAGTAAAGGAAAATCCGTACTTGTGTTGTTTTTCATTGCATTACTTTTACTACCTGATTCCTAAAATATTATTGTAATTATTATATGGGGACCAACATAACTACTATAATGAAAAGTTTTTTATGTGGTACTTCCTCTTTATAAATTGTAATAGTATCAGCAAGGTAACATTCTAGCTCCCTCCTCTAACTTGTTTATGTTATAATAACAAATAAGGAGTGTAAGTAAAATATTGATAAAACTCCCAGGGGGCTCCAGGCCGCCTCTTCCAGATACACCATTGTCACATATGTAACATTGTTCCAGCAAAGAAAATATTCAGTTGACTTTATATATGACCAAACAACACAAAACATACCCAAACAAGTTTCATAGTTAGAATAGAAGAATCACTCAACAATGTTGTATTAGAATGTTTTTATATGGAAATATAATGTTCCCGTGCTGGCAATACAACGTTATTGTTATAGCTTACCACATTCAATTGCACAACGTCAGATATGGAATCGCTTCAATCACATTCGATCGTCTTTTTGAGTGGTGCAACGACATCCAATATGATATAGAGCAAGTAGATGCTATCAAATTACTTTTGCCAAAATTGTAGACCATTATTTAAATAATTTAATGTTTTGTTTTGTTAAAACATTTTGCCTCTTAGTTATATAATTGTTAAGATGTAACTAATAGAGATGTAAAAAAAGTAACTTTTGTTACCTAAGTGCCCCGTAACCTCAGACCCGAAGCAATGACTAGTATCAACATGAAAAGTATTCCTTACTATTTATAAACTTACTTAATATGGATGAAATTACCATAACTGTAATGACGTAACTGATTTGGTATTTAGTACTTGAACTATACATAGAAAGCCATATTCCAAGTAGGTACCTAGATTCTGGACAAACAAATCACCAGTGTGGCAGAAAGTACTTGTAACGAGTAAAGATCAATAGGCAGGTATCTTGTAACATGTAAAATAAATGATTAGTTCCAAGTACCAAAAAGTATAGCTTGCATCCCTGTAGTAACTAATAACTTTTATTGGAAAGACGGGCATATTTCAGCATTTTCTGCATAGTACTCCAACACTGTAGTAAGCCGCAGCAGCCCTCCACCCTGGAAGTGAGTTGAGATTATATAAATTGGCATTTGATATTTAAGTTCATACGAGAGCTGAGACCTATATGTCAGCTCTCGTATGAACTTGACACTGCCAGAAATTTTTATTACTAAATCAACTCACTTCACCGTAGAGATTAAATAAGGAAGAAGACTGTAATAGTGTATATTATCAAGAATGGTAAGGGTAACTTACCGTTCGAACACAATGTTCTCCAATTTTCTCTGAGAACGGTATAACCCTTAACGAATTTATATATACGGATTTAATTTATTAAGTAATGTCAAAAATGACAAATAAAAAATATGACAAACTGAATAAAAATGTCTATTTTGACAATTTAATTTACTTTTTCTAATTTTGACATGTAAAGTGAGACTATTCAAAAGCCTTTCACAACCAGTTACGACAAGTAAAATATTACGCAACTGGTTGTGTAAAGTTCATTACATAGTAGGTTATTTACACCTGACAAGCTATGAAAATTATGAGCTGTCACTGTTACAACCTACTAGATTGTTTTTAAACGTATAAAATTCATAGTTCTCTTCTCATAAAATATAAAATTGGTGAAAATTAGAAAAAATCTTGTATGAAACACGTTGGGAAACAGTATATTGTGTAACTCGCAACCTTTTATGGAACTACTAAAGCTAGATCATACCAATCAACGATCATACAAAAAGTATAACAGAGCTCAACTGAACAATTTTTGTTGCTATATCAAAACAAATAAATTTAGATGTCAAAAAATCTTGAAAACAACTAGGTAGGTATATAAAAAGCAAAATAGTAAATACCTAAAAAAAAAGTCGGGAAGGAATTTTAAATCTGCTTCGCAAGCAACTTTAGTGTTGGACGAAATACTAAAAGGAACATACAACTTACATCATAAGCAAGTAATTTGTTTTAGGTAGGTATGAATAAATTAAAATAAATAACCTTTGAGACATCACCCAATATAAGACGAAACAGCAGCATTTTACAATTATAATAAAATAAGCAAATGCAGGTTAAAATTTAAAAGATTTATTTTATAACTACAATATAAATTATCTACATCTGAAAAGTTTATCAAAACATATCTGAACCTGTCTGTCTAGCTTTGATTTTAGCCTCCTCTGCATCCATTTTTTCATTTTCTGAGGGCTCTAAAGCCTGTCCGTTTGCATCTAATTTTCCAGTCTTAAGATCCTGTAATATTTTCGGAGCATAGACTACATTAAATAAATCCTCCGCTGTAAATTCTGACTGTATAACATCGGGTGCTCTATACGAAACATATGCCTTTAACTAAAAAATAAAAATATAATAATGAATTAAGTAGAATTTAACATTATTTCAATATGGGTATAGAATTTTAAAATATCATTTACATAATAGAGATTATTCAGTCATTACCTGAAAATCTGTAAGATCAGGCACTATTAACTCCGGGATTTTTTCTGGAATAGTTATAAATTTACCGTCCACTTTATATCCTATGTCACGAACTCCTCGTTCTAAAATAATCGCATTGAGGAATTGAAAACATTATTTGTTAGTAAATGCTAAATTTCAGTAAATGATGTCTAATAAATATCGTGCGAAATAATGCTTGTGCAATAACATACTGTGAATAGGGACATCAGGATCAGGATTTTCCATTTGTTGCTGCTTAAAAATTTTAGAGCCCCGTTTGTTATAAATTGGGAATTTTCTAAAATTTCTCTTGCCATTTCGCACAGAAGTTGTAGAAATAGTTCTTTTTATAATTATGTTCACAAGTGACATTATTATTTGAAAATTTGGTTAAACCAATGATTTATGAAGGTATATGGGAGTCTATGGTTAAATTCAGAATAAGGTTATGTCACAATTTATAGGCTATAAACTGTGGTTATGTTTTGTGGGAGGGCTTTTTGGTCTTTGGTTTGATATTGGACGGAATGGTGGGGGACGGAAGAAGCTTGCTAAAGTGTCGCCTTTGCGGCAAAATCTAACATCACTGTTGAAACTACGGAGGTTTGACGACAATAATTTAGTCTTCGTACTTTTCAGAGTAAGCTGGCGGTGCGTGAATCATAAAAGCTTGGTTTTTGGTGGAGTCAATTTTATTTAATTTAAGTGTATGGACAATCAGCTAAGACAAAAATGGTGTTAGCCGAAAAAAATAGCGAAAATGCAAGGAATGGTCGAAGAAGCAGGGGGCCTAGTCCAAATGGTCACGTACAAGCAGAGTCCACCAGTGAGGACGAAAGTACAGGTAAGCGTTTATTGCCCTTTTGGTAACCTAAAACGTAAACATGGGCATTTTAAATACATTTTGTTACACCTCATGTATTTTTTAATGTTTCATATTATTCATATTTCTTGGAAATTCAAATGAACGTATTTAAGTGGAGGGGATGCCAAACATGTTTCTAAAAACAAAAAATTTCGCTTATTTCCAGTCCCAGTGGACAAGATAAGGGTTGGACGTGATTATCAGGCGGTTTGCCCCGAATTACAACCAGAAAACCAAAGAAAACCTGAACTTCTAGCTGATAGGGCCCTATTAGTTTGGTCACCCACAGAGTCTATTCCCGAGACAAAATGTAAGTGATATATTTTTTTCTTTTTACCTTTCTCGGCTTTATCATTGTAGAAAACCACTTTGATACCACTTTGTAGATTTTATATTTATATTTAACTACCTACTAGTTTCAGTTTTCGATAGCCGTATTAACTAAATTTATATTTGTTCTTAGTGGAAGATTATATTGTACTAGCAAAGGATAAATATGGGTATAATGGAGAACAAGCTCTCGGAATGTTATTTTGGCACAAACACGATCTAGAAAGAGCCATGCTTGATCTAGCAAATTTTACACCCTTCCCAGATGAGTGGTCTGTTGAGGACAAAGTACTTTTTGAACAAGCCTTCCAGTTTCATGGAAAAAGTTTTCACAGAATACGTCAAATGGTATATCTACATGATCTAGTTACCTATCTAATTTTTACATGCAATTTCTTTTAGTTGCCTGATAAGAGCATTGCTAGTTTAGTTAAATATTACTACAGTTGGAAGAAGACACGGTCCCGCACAAGCCTTATGGACAAACAAGCTAGGAAATTAAACACACCAAAAGAAGAAGGTGCTCCGTCAGAAGCAGGATCTGAGGCGGGTTCTAACGAAGAATCGGATCATGATGAAAAGGTAGGTGTCTGTTTTATCATCTGATTTCTCTTGTTCTACGTTTTTGATTTGAATTAGTTTTGCATGAGTACTGTTGGTGTTTTGAGTTTGGCATGATGAGTTTATTAAAGCTTAAACATTTAATTTGCTGTAAAATTCAGTCAAGTGTAAAAATACGTGTATTATTGATGTAGGAGATGAAGTACTTAAATGGTATAGCCTTAGGTGTATTATATGTAAATATATTAGGAACACCTGCTGTGAATGATTTTGATCAACGCAAACTCTCATTAATATATTTTTGTTTAGTGGTATTTTTATTAATTATTACACCAATTGTATTTTTATTTTTTTTAACGTGCCAAATCATAAATCCGATTTTTAATAACAACTGTATATAATATACCTATGTTACGTAATGTTTCTGTTAAGTTATAAATATTTTAATGAGGTGAAAAATATTTTGATATTTTCTTTATGTATTCGTATATATGTACCTACCCGATCCACTTGTTTCCAAAAGTTGATTGTGGTTTAAAAAATTGGTCTTACAGAAATGGACAATTCACCGTGGTATTCGCCGTAAAAGTGGTTCTCCAAGTCGTACTGGTCGCCCCAGCGACGAAAATACTACTCAGGTAGTCTCATTAACAAAATTGCACGATATATAAGTCCATTATTTCATATTACAGCTTTAATCAGCACTTTTATACCCTTTGCTATTTATTTGCTATAAGGTTTCAATAGATGTGAATTTTGTTTAGTTAGCCAGCATGAGAAAGTCAGTATGTTGTAAAATCTATTACAAATTTATAGAGTATTTGAACCATTTGGTATAATTTGTTGCAGTAAGAATTCGCTGCTTTCCTTTTACTACGATTGCGAATCACTAGTTTTTATGGAAAGAATAAGTATGGTTAGTTTTCTCAATATTTTAGAGAGCTTCAAAATGGTAACAATACCTAGTGATAATAAACGATATTGTAGTATACAATAAATGTGTATTGTGACATATAGCATAAAAGTAATGATAAACAGACGATCGGCAATACCTCTACTAGCTTTTATTCATGGGGGTATTGTTCCCCCTAAAATAACACGTGATTTTCGCTGGTCTCTGAGGCACACTTTGGAGTGATTGGCCATGTGTTTACTGCTTCAGTTTCACCTTTCGTCGGCGCGCGGTTTCACGGTAGTACATTATGTAACTTTTTGAGGCTTTGAGGACAAGACAGGTATTAATTTAAAGGACATAAAATTAATAAAAAGCAACTTCCTTACAACAAAACAAGGTAAGATTAAATTTAACATAATATAATAATAATAATAGATATTAATATAGTCGAATATAGTTAATAATGAATCCCTCTCACGATATTGTTTTACCTCTACTTGAAACTCTACTTTTTCAAGACGTAATGTAGAAAAACGACAAATTTTGAATAATCGGCCAAAGCCAAAAATAAACGGCAATTTTTATGGAAACGGGCATAGGTCGGGAACGGGAAAGTTCCCGAACATTTGTATCTTCTTGGTATAATAATTTTGTAATCAATGGGTATGTGGAATTTTATATAAAGAAAGTTTGTACCTACTGCTGGCCATGTATTTTATTGGGTAATGCAAAAAATTCGTTGTGTTATGGTTTTAGGGAGCTAAATTTTTTTTGTCGTAGTACCAATATACACGAAGGTATATTGGTACTAAAATATTAAACATTTTTTTGGCATTAAGGTGATTACAGCAAAATAGGGCAACCAATAAAGATGCAATAAGGGAGGACGGCAGTTTGAATATAATGTATAATGAAAATGTTCGCAAAATTCGTTTATTAATTGATTATTTAAGTGATGTGACTATTACGTTGGGAAAAAAAGAACTAACATTCTGGGGCAATAATAAAACTGTACAGTCTACTACTGTTTGTAGTTGTACTGTTGTGTCTGTTTACAAAATTGTAAACCTAAGATATTTTCAAACTAGGAATTGAATGGAAGAAATGGTTGCGAAGGGCGAAGGGTAACTTGTTCTTTCCTTCTCATCATGTTTACTAAATCAGTCACTTTACTAAATAGGTTAGCCTAGTGAATAGGGAACATGAAAATTTTAAATATAAAAATAATACTAAAAAACATAGCGTAACGTTGTAATAAAACGTGTAAAGAAAACAAGATTTCTAATTCCGCGCCATCAGAATGAAGGATCTAAACAGCGCTAAAATTGTCGCCGCCCGAAACTAGCTGTGACGTCACCAACTACAATATTCGGTAGGCGTTGCGCCGGAATGCGGCCGACTGAAGTATGAAACCAAGCGGTCGAGTGCTGGGATCTCCCGTAGCCGACCGAATCGGTCTCCTCGTCGTTTGTAAATTGTAGCATGTGGCGTCACGACTGTGAACCTGTTTGAAACGGTTCGCTCGCGCGCGAGACTAATAATTTATAACAAATTTATTATTGGGAATTAAGGCGTCATATTTTGCATATCTTATTTTTGAGTATGGTAGAACATTTTTTTGCAATAAAAAAATATGGGAATGTTCCCTATTATGAGAAAGAAAATTTTGCATGGTTTGGCTCTGTTTATATATTATCTTTGCTATTGGCAACGTGGAGTGCAGATTAGCTGGGAGTGGTTTGATCTAAAAGGAAAGCAGCAATTGAGTAAAACTTGAGAGTCGTACAAATTTTGTGTAGGTTTATAGACATATTGACTTGCCCATTATACTTAAATGGGGCACTATCTGATGGAATTTAAAGTGTTTATGTTTATGTAAGATCCTGGTAGGTAAACGTAATTTTTATAAAATCTTAAATATGATTGTAGAACGTTTTTCTATTTTTACTAATTTCAGTTGTTATTTCTACGATAATTTCTGACAGATTATTTTGAGCAATTACTTACGTAGGCCTATTCGGAATAAAATATAGGGGATACACACCTAGTGGAGAGATAGAAAATAATATACGAGGCCTGTCAGTTGATGTTGTTTCTGAACAAACGTTTTTTTTACAGCAGTCAGTTTCTGGCACTTGCCCCACAAAAAGGGGGCAGAGTTGAACAAAATTAAGGATAGTGAACTAAAACATCGATTTGAATATACTTATACATATTTAAATAGAAGATCCTACTGGGCAGTATAGCCACTAAATGATAATTGGAATGATATTTATATGACCTATAGTGGACGCATTTAAGAATCAGTAGATAAAATGATGTTACTAACATAATTAATCTAAGCTCTAATGTTATTCAATTAGATTTATCCTAACAGAATAATTTGATGAGCAAACATTTAAAAATTATAAGTTTGTAATTTGACTTACCTAGTCGTTCGCCATGTTCAAACAGGTAGAGTATGTTCAAATCTTGACAGATGCGCTAGTATGTCGCACACGGTTGCCATATCAAAACTGTTATAAAATAAGTCATGAACATATGGACTCTCATGGTGTTACACTCAAGAACACTCTTCTCATGGTGTTACCTGTTCTATAGATCAGTCTTTATATATAAATACAAATAGTCGCACTTATCCCAACTGATATTACATAGAATTAAAAGTTGATTCGCTTCCCTGAATGTTTCATTAGGTATACTGAATAAAAATTCTACCCATATTAGGGGGTTTGTATCTGTCATCAATCCGAATAAAAATCTGCAGCAACTAGGTCCCACCTATGTCCCTTGGGCCTCATATACTTCCTCCCTGGGGAAATGTCTCGCCTAGGCCATTAACCAGCCTAATGTAAAAAAGGTGACGATGTAGCCATATCCGTCAAATTCGATATGGAAGGCCAACCCACCCCAGAAATGAATTCTTGTTGATGATATGGCAGAACATTTACAAAGTACTTGCTCGACTGTCTCATCTTCTTGTTCACATACTCTACAGATAGTCGACAGAGTCCAGTTAGGATTCCTATTGTGACTCATAGGTTTCCTCTATACATTGCTAGATAATTCCTGGCAGTCTCTTCGCTGCGATATCTCAAGACACTTCTAGCCTGTCAGCAGCTGATGAAACATGTATTTCATCCCATGACTTCTTAAATTTCTTATGGATGTTTTTGTTTTGTCATTAGTAATTTCGCTGTAAGAAGTACCGGACCCAAAAAATTTGTTGGCTGGCTTCTTGGCAAATTTGTCACCTTTATTATATATATATATATATATATATATATATATATATATATATATATATATATATATATATATATATATATATATATATATATATATATATATATATATATATATATATATATATATATATATATATATATATATATATATATATATATACACATAAAATTAATTTTATGTTGTTTTAACAAATAACTATTTTAAGCTTATGTATTGTCTTTCAAAATCATCCACCTTATGGGATTTTTACTTAGCTTACTTTACTTCAGTCTAATTTAACTTGTGTAAATACGTCTCGTATACAGCACCTATAGATTATTATTGTTATTATTATGAGCAAGTGTTAAGCTAAATGTTCTTGCATGAACACAATGCTGCCAGAATTGATATTTATTGTGACTCTCATATAATGTGGTGCGAAAAACTTTATTTTATTTAAAAACTTGAACATAATACGTACAAGGATAAGACAAAATACATAACGCTATAATATAATTTAAAGCAAATTTATACTTGTCGACGACAGTGACACCAAAATATCTCAGTAATGCTAATGCCTCCAAGAGATACCAGGTCATTTATTCTACCTCTTAATTCCAAGGAAATTCCAGAAAATTATGCGGTATACAGCAAATCTTTAAGTAATTTAAATAATTATAACTATTTTATACTATACTCATTTTATACATTTTCTTAACATTGCATCCCTTTATTAATATTAATTATTGTTGAAATGTTTAATGAATGTATAATGCATATTTTGAGTCTCTTACAAACAGTACCGACGTTAGGTAGAATTATGATACAAGCGGCAGCGAAGAGTGGCACCCATGGTCTGTGCACACAGACCATTAGGTGCGCCACATGATATTCGAGATCAGCATTAAACATTCATTCATTTATGAATTACTTAAAAGTACTCATTAGATGCCCAAAATTCTTATAACCC
Source organism: Tetropium fuscum (assembly GCA_964058915.1). Taxonomy (NCBI): domain Eukaryota; kingdom Metazoa; phylum Arthropoda; class Insecta; order Coleoptera; family Cerambycidae; genus Tetropium; species Tetropium fuscum. The sequence continues at coordinate 61,472 of CAXKVY010001061.1, forward strand.
TACTATTACTTCGACATGAAAAAAATTATTTGTACAACATGTTTTTGATTTTGAGCAACCTTTATAGAAATGATATTCTGGTATAAAATATTAACACCCTTGCTTCAACGTCTAGAAGTTGTTCTTGGACTCGCTCTTGACCGTATCCGAAATATAATAGGACATGATGCTTCATGCTAGTAGTTATGATGTTAGTTCCAATGCATTTTCCTCTTTGACTGGCTCGTTGGCATTTACCTTTATCACTGGGGCACGCTTAAAAGCATTAGGTTATGGGCTAATCTCAAGCAATAGGTATTTATCTGGAAGATCAAGAAATGCTGGCGGGGAAATCTTCCTCTTCTCCCTAGCTTTTAGGAGACCTCAGATACGATTAACAAATTTTATGCTGTATAGTTGAAGGTTGCCACTTTAGTAGGCCGGCTCTTCAAGCAGGCACTTGTATCGATTGTACCTTCTGCCGGCACTGCTTAAATATTTCATAACAAGGTTGATGCCTAGAAAATTAATGACATTGTACACTAAATTTATAAGAATCATTAGTTAATTAACATATTAACATATGACAATCGATTTGATATGCCCTACAAAATAAATTAAGCTGTACTGTATCTTAATTCACTAATATGGACAGAAAAAAATCCCACCCCTTTCCGGATTGCAAAGTTATTATTATTAATAGTTATTAATTTTTTTGCTGCTTTATGTTTTTCACATACCTACAAATATATTTGCTTTTCTCTGTCCTCTTAGTAAAAGAACTTTTTCTATTGGCATACCATTTTCTTCTGCCATTGAATACAATGCTTCTGAATCTGTGCTTGATTTTTGTATCAGATTCTTCTACAGAATTATCTCCTGAATCAATATTTAATGCATCCAATGGATCATTATCAGGTTTATATACCCCTGGTATTAAATCTTCACCTGTAAAATTATCTATCAGTTCATTTTGTCCAATTAAGAACTGCCTCAAAATTAACATCAGCATCACAGCCTCAAATATCTGCATTATCTTGTTTAAATATTCATTGTCCGATTCCCACTGTTTTTTTAATTCACTTAACGGAATTTCATCCTCATCGTATCGTTCTTTTGCCCAAAGTGGCGTCCAACTTTTTTTTGATATTTTTACAAAGCGTATTCCATGACTCTTTAAATTTATCCAATCAACTATGGCTTGCCAAAAAGCTGTCACTTCCAGTTATTTCTCTATAAAAAAAATCTTGTTCTCTTACTTAAAATTTCTGATGAAGTTGGTATATGAGAATTTCTCTGTTGCAAGAACCATGTATACATAACCTCAGGATGTCCACCGTGACGAATAACCTTTTTTAAACCTATTAAAGTAAACCCTAATAATAATTTATCATCTACATAAATAAAATGATCTTACATACATGGCCAATTCAAAGTAGTTAAAATTAACTCTCTAATAATAGGTTTCTTTCGCTAGATGTTGTAAACCATTGATTTGGGTGGGGACTTTAAATTTATTGGCCTCACCCTTACCATACTATACTACGAAGCTCTGGAAGGGACACCTAAAATAAAATAATTACCCTTTCTAAAATTCCGTGTCATAACTCGGAATTGTGATGTAAAATTCCGCGTTATAACACGAAATTTTCAAATTCCGACTTATAACTCGGAATTTTAAAATTCCGAGTTATATCAGAATTTTACATCACAATTCTAACGCGGAATTTTAGAATGCGTAATTATATTATTTTAGGTGTCCTTCCAGAGCTTCGTAGTATACAATATACATCTACCAGAAAAATGACAAAAAAAAATTAAACATATGTTTGTTTTCTATTTGGTTTGGAAAGCACAAATCCCACAACGCTTTTTGCACAGGATTTCGCATTTTCAGACGATATTGAAATATGTGCATTGGGAACTGTCCTTTCTCATCCATATATGGATGAAGGTGATCTAGTCAAAACTCTTGCGGTTGTTTTGCTTTTGTCTGCTTCGAAGAGAATTGAGCAGAATACATATTTTGCTATAAGCAAAATATTTATATATTATAGTACCATTCGTTATATATATTAGTAGGAAGTAGTTCATACTCGTACTAGATTATATCTGTACTTTTTTGTAGAATATGGAACTTAGTGATAAGAGGATTGTGATATTGGCTTCAATATTGTCATCACTATTATTATTTGTGACATCAGAAAGTGTCCCATTGTTGCTACTAACAGCTAAACAATTATGCATGTACTCCCCACTGCTTCCCACTATCCCCAATCTTCTTACTGCGCGAGTATCACACAAGGTGTCTCGTTACCCGAAACACTCATGCATAGCGAGAAGTAATTCATACATCACTGCTTATTCTATATCCATAACATGCTAGGAACTGGTCGGTATGATTGTTGTATGTGTGTGCAGGGTGAGGGTGGCGCGTGTTCTAACTGCGGAGTCATCTGTACTGTCACTCAGGTGACTGTGAAGGGGGCCCTCTGTAATTCCTGCTACCAACACTGGAGGTATGTATCACTTAGTTCTAAGCTATAGAGGGCTTAGTCGCTTTCTGTTAGTTTCAAGCAGTGGAAGGTCCACAGAAGTTTTTGAGATATGTTTTTGTTAAACATAATTATCCTTTAGATTTGCGGGTTTAATTTGGAGAATTCTTGCTGATTGTAAAAATAATGCTTCTTCAATCATTGAACCCAGTAACCTTATACATCAAATCTGCTATTTCTAATTTTTTGGTTAGTTGTCTATGATGTTACCTCAATGATTATTTCAAGATTTTGACCTCCGAAGCCAAACATAACTTTGTCATAAATCCAGAAAACAGCGAAAAATTTGTGCCTTTCAGTTTTTTTCGGTTTTGACTGAAGAAAAGGCACAACTGGATCTGAGGGTCTACGATGAAAAGCCTTGAACATTACAGGACAGGAGCGATGGGGATACACCAGAAAATTTAATGTGTATCTCGGAAATTATTGGGCTTACATAGACCTTTTAGATTAAGGCAAATGTAGTCTACTTTAAAGTATGAAAACATTATTGTCGAGAAAGTAGTCCTTGACAGTCAAAAATTGACAAAAACTGAAAGAAAGTAAAACATTTCGTAATTTTCTCAATTTTTGAGTTGCATTCGACTTCCAAGGTCGAAAACATGATATACCCTGGGCTAATTTCAACTCAGCAAAAAATCAGAACTACCAGATTTACTGTAAGGTACCCCCCTTTCATGCCGCAAGGTTACTGGACTTTTTTATTTTATTAAGATTTTTATTTATTTACTGAATTTTACTATCTTATATTGATATATAGTTATGGAGGATTTTAAACATCTATTTCCTCCTTGTCTTCCCCAATTTCAAATAAACAGCTTTATGATAATACATTTTGAGAACACAATTAATACATCTTATTTAATACATCTTAAGAACAAAATTAAGGTATAAAATTATGGTCACACATGAAAATAGATTAGGTACCTATATAAATTTGTAGAATTTTTTCTTACTTATAATTTAATTTATAAATTTTCCACTGACTTGAAACTTAGAAAGAACCCAATCATATGCTTATGATTTATCAATAGTTGATGCTATAAAACTGTCGTTGATATTTGATCTCCATTCGGTTGTATGAACGTTAAGTTCATACTGAGAAACTTTTGTTCAATCCTAAACATATGAGGGTAGAGATCCCTTGGAACCTAACAAATTTTGACATGATGTTGGTATGTAGACGAACTGGTCTGTTGAGGCCCACTTCAGGGCCGACAGGTGGCAAGCGCGGTACCCCCTTGGGGGCACGACATAAACGCAAGCCTCCCCGTGGCATGTACATCAACCACGACGACCTTGCAGCGATGGCCTCGGGAAACACAGGTGTCGTCATGCTTAAAGCTATGGACAGAGAGTTAGATTCCCTGCAGAGACAAGTGAGTACTCCCCCTATTCCGACCTATCCAGCTTTGCATTTGCCCATACTAATACAGCCTCATCTCGATTTGTATGTTTTGCTCTGCTGTGAAAGTTATTTTGTTTTGCCTGATTTTGTGCTTCATTCACCAAGTTACCCCGCCGCAGCCAACGGAGCATGTCGTATCATATAGTTCACTATTTAGTCATGTATAAGTAGTAGAACTAGTAAGTTGAGTAGTTTAGCCTGCTTTTCGATGAACTAAGGACATTAGGTAGCTAGTCTGGTACCATTATCATTTACCATTAGCTACAGAATAATATTTAATATATTATAATAATGTGATAGTAATTAAATTGACGTTGAACTAAGGAATATTATTTTACATAATATAATATAGAAGTGCTCTCCACTTAATATTTATGCAATATTTACGCTTCTCATATATCTAAAATAAATGATTTGTCCAGTTTATTACTGGTACCTGCATAAATTTCTGCACCTGTGTGTAAATTTATTTTTTTAATAAATTTCGGAATAGAATATAAATAATACGCACCTACGTAGCGGAGAAATTAAAAAATAATGTGCTAATCCTGTCAGTTTGGCATTAGTGTTTGTTTTTTTTTGTATTTTTGAGTAAACATTTTTTGGTTATTGTGAATAACATCAACTTTTTATAAGTGATAACAATATTTATAGACATTTTTCTATATATTTCTGAAGTTGCAGGTAATTATATCCTTAGGAACATTATAAAATGCGATGTAAAAGATTAGATGTTTTTAGGCTATCTAACCTAAATTTCAGTGACATGTAAATAGGTATCTTGTTATTTATAATATACCTAATACTTAAATAATAATAATAATAAAGAATGATACATACCTACTTATATTATTATTAAAACTTAATAAAACTACAACTAACAACGATGGACAAGGGAGATAATAACCTAAAAAACATTGAATCTTTTATACCTAATGCATTTTTACAATCATCTCATGAAATTTTAACCCACATCTTTAGAAATATGTCAAAAAAATGAATACTGTAACCACTCTCAAAAATTTATATTATTTACAATAGTCAAACGATCTCTTCTCGAAGCAGGAAAAATCGCATATAAGAACACAGATGCCAAAAAAGACCTATTAGATTCTTTTGATAATTCACCGCACTGGCGATGAATATTATTTTCTGTCGGCATTACCTGCTGTTCAATTTTTTTTTTAGATTTACGAATGGATTACGTGATGATAATTGCAGTGGCAAAAATATGTAGGTATACAGCAGCACCTTCAAATCTGCTTAATATCTATAAACTAGAATGTCAGTTAAAATAAAGCTATTTTGTTTATATATTGTCCTGTACTAGATGCAGTTTACATTTAAATATTTCTATTGGTAATTTCTTTATTTAAACAATGAAGTGAATCTATATGCAATTATTATAGTCTCAACAACTTAATTTTTCTTGTGTTTGAAAAATTAATTTAAACAATATTCAATAAATTCAATTTTCAATAGAAATACACTATAGTTACTTAATTTATAATATTTGTTTTAATAATTTCTTTTACTTAAATAATATTTTTTCTACTTCACAAGTGGATTATTATTTATTGTGAACCTTCCTTCTATAGTTTTAATTATGGTAAATATCCACTGGACAGTACGTCATTATGAGATTAAAGTCATACTTATCACATAAAAATGATAAACACATAATTGTATATCATTTTATACTATTATATGTTTATAATTTTAAAATATTACAATTCTTAGATATTTCTTATACCTATTTATAATAATAAAAGCATTAGGCAGTCCAACAAAACAATTTCAAAATTGTCTCCATAGGGCAACTGACAGATGACAAATGTTAAATTTAGTCCAAGTTTAAATCTTGCTATTGCCTAGAAATTTATACTTTAGTTTATACAATATGGTATCTGCGTATTTTTAAAATTGGTTTGGTAAAATTAAGGCATATATTAATTTAAAAAATAGTTCCACAACTTAAAAAACTTAAAAATAGTAAATTAAAAAAGTTAACAACTAAAAAAAGGTATCTGATTTGTTTTTATCTGACCCTCATGCTCCTGACTCCATGTATTTAAATGTTTTAATAGCTGTCATAGCAGACAGCAGACATTTTGTCTGCTTTTGATCCTAAAATTTATTTGGAGGACTGCTCTCTATTGTGCAACAAGTGTAGATGAAATGAAGTAGACTGGATTTGAATAATGTCTCGCTCCTTTTGTAAAATTGGCTCTAGCGGCCAGATTTACTAAAGCCAAACCGAGTGCTAACTTAGAACAATTTCTAACATGACTCCACCCACTTCTGTTCTGGGGTTTAGTTCTGCTATACTCTTCGGAGATAAATGAGAGTGACTCATACCAGCTGTCTTCGTCTTTCGCAGTTTAAACCCGATGTCTTCGTCTTGGCCATTGAATGTGTGAGTCACTGTCACATTTATTTCCGAAACTGAATATAGTTCTGTTTAATTTGTGGTACTAAGCAACTGAGTGTGCAACTGTGGCAAATTATAAATCAACTTATAATTTTACTATTTAATAATTTCTCACCTAATTAATAAACGCAATTCAAATTAATAGTAGGTAGGTTAAAACTAATGGTATTTCTTGAGAAATGAAGTAATTCTCGCAATTACTTCTTCCACACAAATAAGTATAATTTTGAAGAATGAGAGTAAAGGTCATGTGATTTATAATTGTGTACATGTGATTTGTATTTCTATTCTCTTACTAAATAATGTGTTACCTATTATATCAAGGGAATGTCAAATTTGTTTCAATAAATATTAGGGTTGCCAACGTTTAAAAGTAGTTCAGTGATATAGATCAGTGAAAGTAGATCAGTGACATAGCCAGGATGTCGTTTTTTTTTGGCGGGGGGATCCGAGCATCACTACCGGGATATTATAGATCTGCCCTAGAATACCCTAATAGCGCAGGCGAAAATTTTCAAGGACACGGTTTACCTGGCACATCAGAATTTCAATGAAAAATACATTTATACAAAAATACCGACTTCAACAAGAAAAAGATTTGGAATTCCATACCTTTTTATATTTTTTCCATACCTTTTATATATTTTTATAAACATTACAAATAAAAATATTTTAAAATAATATTTGATTGATTTCCGCCCAGCCATGAAATCTAGAACTTTGTCACGACTAATTTCAATATCCCAGTGTACGGACATTAGAGCTAGACTGCTCATTCGTTCATTGCCTGTTTTAATTCTTAGTAAAGTTTTCACTCTTTTCGTCGATAAAGGGCACAGCGCCAGCACATAGTACGATTAATAAATTATATAAATCAGTCTCATACTTCTACTACGATGGCTTGCGCTGAATCAGACGAGTAAGTGCATGCACGTGACGAGTTGCGAATATTGCGACGCTGCCACGTCTTTTAGGTTTTCTGAAATCTTCTGTAATATTGTTTTGTTTGTTTTAACTTCTACCCGTAGATATAGTAAGTAATTCGGAGCCGTGAGATTCTGGGTCAAACCAGAGCATTGGCAACCCTAATAAAGATACTATTTTGATGTTATGTTAATATTTGTTTTCTGCAGTTTGTTAGTTTATTTAGTTGTGGCAAAACTGTTTTTAAATGTGGTTTTAGTACCTACCATTATCTACTCTTGCACTTTACTCCAGAATACCTGTCCCTTACATAATACCTACATACCATATGCAGCTTGCTTTAAACGGACACTATTTAACTATTCTGTCATTAACGGTAATTCTGCCACAGACCCATCTCAAATTTTCATCCACCAGTTTTTGCTTTATTATACATTTGGAACTAATTTTGATCTACATTTATGTAAGTATCTTGGTATGCGAAATTGAGTTAACTGTGTCTGTATTTTTGTTTATTGTCATGTTTTCTCGAAAGAAATTTTGACAGTGTCCAAATGATAGGACACTATTTCATATTTCATCAAATAAGTTTTTCTTTTCTACTTTGCCTGTGTTTCTTCTACTATTTATATTTCTCTAAACTTCTGGGTACTTTGCATCTTATTTATCATGCGGTTAAGTATTATATTTTTTTTATTACAAGGTACAAACAAATATAATAAATAATTTAATTTAAATGTTTTTTGACAATTTTAGTCTTGATCAGAATCACAAATTAAAGAGCTCATTACAACAGAAACGCTGGAAAAGGCCATAGGTGTGGGTGGAGTCGAAAAACTATTATAGATCTTGGGCGAAATCAAAGTTTGCTTTTATTTTAGCAGACTAGTAAAATCCGTCCATAAAATACCCTTAATATAGTAAAATACCAATTTTTTTTTAATGAAATTGTTGCTTTTGTTGATGAATAATTATGATATATGTTTATATTTAGATGTGTCTTATACACTTTTTTTAGTTAGCTTTAAGATTCTTGTGAAAGCAAATGCTTTATGACGTTCTGTATTGTTCCAGATCCAGCAAAACAAGCAAAATATCAGTTCGTTGAAGCGCAAACATTCAGACTCTGTTGAAGATCTCCGTCCAGGTAATGAGAACAATTCGAGATTCAACGCGCGTTGGACGAACGAGGAGCTTCTATTGGCCGTCCAGGGCGTACGTAAGTACGGGAAAGACTTTAAAAGCATTGCCGAGGTGATTGGTAATAAGACCGAGCACCACGTTCGTACTTTCTTTGTGAATTACCGTAAAAGGTATAATTTAGACACTATCCTTAAAGAGTGGGAGAAGGACAATGGGCCATTGCCGGAGGATAATTCCGATATTAGAAGTGAAAATGACGATAACAATGATAATGATGTTATATGTATATCGCCCACACTGCCATCAAAAAAAGAAGTGAAAAACGGAAAAGTTGCTCAGCTTGCAAAATGATGATTTTGTGGCTTGAGCTGAAACTTTTATGAACATTAAACTACACTTGTGTAATTGATTATTTTATTTTTGATAAATTTGTTGCAATTTTTATGCTACTTTTTTCGTTTTTAATAAACATTTGTATATATTGACGTAATTTTTTAAGTTTGTTTCTTAATATAAGATGAACTGAACGATTTAAGAAGTAGCTGATGTAGAATTTCATAGTTGGATTGTATGCAGGCATTGTATAGTACTATCGAATATCGAAATTAATAAAGTGGATTCATGTATCATGATAGCTAATTAATGCATGAGCAAATATATTATCTTTTGTTTAATCTTTCGCTGTGAGTTTTAGGTATATTCTAAAAATCATGTAAGTAAGTATGAAGCGAAAACATTAGGGTTATTATTAATTTTTTAATTGAATTCAATATTATAATGGTACAGAAGCAAATAAACCATGACTGGATTTAGTAAATCGTATTGAGGTAATTAGTTGTAGACTGACAGATAAATTTTATGTAAAAGGTGCCTATAAATATAAATGCACTACGATATACGGTAATTTGCCATATATCCTCCCAGAAAAATAATCAGGTGTGATATATTGTAGAGAAGACATATTTCTGTTTTAAGTGATCATGTTTCATTGATTCAACTTTTTTATTTCTGGCTCTACTTTTGCCTATGCTGTTGGGCAGTTTATACCAAACGAATAGATGGAACAAAGGATTCGGTCGATGCGTAATTTTTGTATATACACAACCTATTTTTTGTAGAAAAGGAAAACAATCATAAATAAATAACGAAAACTAAAAATCCTCGCAACTAATATTGCAAATTAATAGGACGCTGGTTGATTAAAGTACCATTTATCATATTTTGAGAAAAATTGTACATTTTTACATTTATTTAGTTGGACTCAAGAACCCCTCAATCAGTAACAACCTGTACATACCTAATTCAAGAGTATAGTATAAAGTATCTTTCGAGTAGCGAAAATGATGTAAATATTTAGGTTTAAGTAAGAGGTGAAGAGTTTTTTATTGAAGATTGGCGATTTCAATTTCCTTGGCAATTTACCCGCGTTATTGCCATCGATTGTATAAATCGTGGTAGTTTTGTATGGCCATTACGAAGGCAACCTAATTTTAAATATTTTAATTTCCATAGGCAACGCATAGCTCTTCTCCACTAGAACATTTTTTTTATTAATTATGATTAATGTTAGGTGTACTATTTATTAGAATTTTATTTATGTTTCATTATACATTTTTACTTCCCATGTATTTGTAAATTATTATTTTACATAGAACACATTAGTGTTTAAGGTTAATATATCAGTAGGCTAGTTTTATTGTATTTAAATAATAATTATTCCGTATTTAACAATCTTTTATTTCCAATTTATTCCACATTAGACCTTCACAAAAAGCCACTATACGTATCTGGAGAGCTATCTCTATCCCTGCCAGGCCCATATTTCCCAATAGGCTGAGAAGGCTCCAGCCTAGGGCGGCAGATTTTAAGGGGCGGCAAAATTATATTTCTATAATGCACAACACACTAAGAAACAGGAAAAAGAAAATTTTATTTTATTTTAAATTAAATAATACAAGTGAAAGTACGTCCGAGGATAATGCTATGCCCGGGACCAGCCAGACAGCCACGCGCATTAAGTTAAACGGAAATTGAAAGCGAAGTAAATTGACAGCTCTTTATGCTGACGGGCGTATTATCTGTCATTGGGTTATTCAGTAGACCAAATGGTCTTCGAAAAAGTTGGAAATAAATAGGAAGTTGAATTTTCGTAAATAGTTTTGTTGACTCTCTTCGAGACATTTTAATTTGCCTGGGGTAAAAATGCCAAATGAAAAACCCCGGTAAATGCAGGTCCGAAAAGGTAACAAAAATAGGGAAAAAAGGAAAATAGAATGACTCGAGTTTGTCATTTAAATTGAGTTAAAAATGTTTTTCTATTTATTGATTTCTAATATTAATGCAATAAAATAGTTGAATTTTGTAGAATTTGGAAAAAAAACTTTTGACTAAAAAACTATTTGATTAAAAAACAAATAAACAAACATAAAGGGTAAATTGATCAAGTTAAAATAGTTTAAAAGACCTTAAAGAGTTTAAAATTATGGTTAAAAATGGAAAAATTATTACATTGGTTGAATATGGGTAGATTTTGATATATTAATTTATGTTTTCTTCAAAAAGGTGTTGTTTCTTAGGGGACTATCATTCAGTTTAAATTCGTAGAATTTCTGTGAAATGTTTACGATGTAGTCCGCTATTGGTACTTTGTCGGGGTAAAGGTTGTGTAAGTTTATGATGGAGATGTATCTATTGGAGTCCGTGATGAGGCGTAGCTATTTGTCTTCTAATACCTTTAGTTTTCTTATGTTCGTGGCCGATGAGCTGCATCACACTGGCGCCGCGTAAGTAAGGGCCAGCCTCAGTATACAAAACAATAAACCAATAGATTTCAAAAAACCTGCATCGCAAATTTATTCGAAAACGTCATTTTTGACCTTACAATATTTGATTTTACTCTCAATAAACAATTTGTTCGCTAATGATCGTATATTTTTTAAACAATTAATTTGTAATAAATCATCAGGGTGGAGGAGGGGGAAACGGGGCGGCAAATATATGTTTGCTTAGGGGGCGTCAAATTAATAAATCCGGGCCTGATCCCTGCCATAGTGATTTTAAAACGAGGAGTCTAGAGAGAGAATATATGCCAGCTCTGGTGAAACTATAGGGATAACAGCATAAGGAGAAACAGCAAATCTTCTCTTGATAATATGAATTATAGATACAAGTGGCCACGCACACAACCTGCATAATCTCAGTCGCTTGAGCATTCAGTTCACATTGAGGGTTTCACATAGCTAGTCATGCGAAACAGATACATACTTTGAATTATTGCAGATCATACTGTATTTTGTTACATCAAAGCAGGTAAACATACCCAAGACATGTTAAAACAAATGGAAATAATTGAATATAGTGAAGTAATTAAATTACATTAAATTACTCTCGAGGTTGCTTTATATTATTTAAACTATATTTATACATGCGACTGGTATTATAACAATAATTAACATAATTTGAGTTCTCAGTTATTATTTTCACCTTTAACCACGAATAACTGTTGTAGCACACATGGGCTTAATGGGGACTTTTAAAACTTCTTTTCTCATGGTGAACCCAAGCTCTTCACGAATTTTTAGCTTTCCGGGAGCTTTTGTTATTTGACCACTATTTTTATGTCTAGATTGACCGGATTATAATTGTGTACACAATGCAACATATTCACATTTAAAATGTTTGCAAGGATGTGTGAATAATATAGTGTTATTAACTAAATTTACAAATTGTTGAACAATATCGGGTTTGCGGTAATATTGTTTTTGAAATAATACTTTCATCTTGGCTTCAGATATTATCGAGAGAAGATTCGTTGGTCTCCTTGTGCTGTGTTAATGATTATAGTCTTTGGTATTAGGTTAGAAGCAGTCTCGGTCAGTTATGATGTCATAGACCCTATAAGGGGAGCAAATCCAGGGTATTTAAACCATAAGAACTATTTATTAGAATGATAGTAACCGTTAGCCAAAATTCAAAATTACATGAAACAGGCCCATAAACCGGGCCACGGATTGATTTACTGTTTAAATCGATGTATAGTAGCAGATTTGCTACTAGGTAATTAAATAACACATTCAACAAATATATACATTTATTTCAACAATTTACTAAATATGCTCATGTTTACAACCTTCTCAAATAAAGCAGTTTTATTATGCAGAACTTGTCTTACGATTTTTCAATATGCTGGCTATGAAGAATTCACCTGCTTTATAAGAACTTCTGACTAAAGGACCACTTGCTACATATAAAAATCCCATTTTGTTGCCAACCTTTTCCCAGTGTAGGTATTTCTCGGGTGTTACATATTCGACTACTTTCAAATGTCGTTTAGTGGGTTGCATGTACTGACCAAGAGTAACACAATCTACACCGACACTACGAAGGTCAGTCATTGTTTGTTCAACTTCTTCATCGGTTTCACCTAGCCCCAACATGATGGATGATTTTGTGATGAGGTCAGGGTTAAACTCTTTAGCACCCTCTAAAGTTTTTAATGACTGTCTAGAAGAGGTATTTATAAAGCACATTATGTTTCATTAAAAAATAGTTACCTGTATTGTGCTCTTCTGTCTCTAACGAAAGGTGTTAGTGATTCAACTGTTTCAATATTATGTGCGTAAACGTCCAGTCCACATTCAACTATTGTTTTAACTTGCTCTAAGTTACCTCTAAAATCAGGAACTAGACATTCTACTAGTATGCTGCTGTTCCTAAAAACCTGTCTTTAGTATTATGCAACATTTGGTATATCTTACTTACTGTCTTTTTATTTCTCTAACTGTTTCTGCGAAATGGTTAGAACCACCATCGGGTAAATCTAAAAAAATATTAAAGAAATTCCTGATAATTATATTTTAATGGCATATAGGTAAATCGTTTTCCTCACCATCCCTGTCAACTGAAGTTAGTACTACATAATCCAACCCCCAGGAAGCAATAGCTGTTGCGGTATTTATAGGTTCGTTTGGATCGGGTGGCGATGGGGCCCTTGATGTTTTCACAGAGCAGAAACGGCATCCCCTTGTGCAGGTATCCCCTAATAACTATTCAGAAAATAATTAGTACTGATTTATATTTTATTCACATGAGACTTGCCATAATTGTAGCAGTGGCAGTACCATGTTCCCCCCCTCCCCAACATTCTCCTATATTAGGGCATCTAGCTTCCTCGCATACCGTATGTAAGTTAAGCTTGCGTAGCTGCTCTTTTAATCGACTGAAATTCTTGCCTGTAGGAATTGTTCTTTTTAACCATGGCGGCAATCTTAACCTTGCATCTTCTCCTTTTGCGCGCTTTAATTTACCATCATAATCTTTCCAATCTTCTGGGTTATCTTTTAACACTGGGTCGTCGTTTTTAATGAAATCTTGAAGGGAAGGGCCCCCATTGGATATACGTTCTCTTAAAGCTTCTAGATGTGACTTGTGTCGAACCTAGGTCCTTGAGTAAATCACAAAATCTATGTATTTCTAAATATATATAGTGTACTTACATTTGGTCCTAAATTTATTAAGTATCTTGATCTATGCATTGCTTTTAAAGCTAGAAATATGGTTAACGATAATTAGTACGGTTTATTAAAGCATAAAAGGTTATCGCTGATCGATTTTAGAGCTGACATTTGATGACATTGTTTAACATTTGAGGTTATGTTGTCTTGGTTTGCGTCAATTGCGTCATATCGAGATACGTGCTAAATTCCATATTTTATTTTGCAATATCTTGTATTACTGGTTGCTTGCGCTGTCCGGGACGATTTTTGAATAACTGGTCTCCATTATTGTTTGTAAACCACGGGACCATGCATGCTCTTTTGTGTAGTTACGTCACGTTACGTTGAGTGAGATTAGATTAGTGAGAACACTCAACGGTAGTTATAATTTTCAAGCAGTGGCGAATCGAGCCATTGAGATTAACCAATATGTTACTTCACGCAAAATTACATAGATATGTAAAAGAATAATTTTTGAAGTTTAATCATTAAATCCATATTTATTCGTCACACGCCTGATTTAACATTAATAATTAAACAGGGTAGGTACATGTAGAAGTTTATGTAAATAAAAACTGTCACACAAAAAATAACGCAGCCCAAACACCCTTAGGACTTACACGCAAAGTTACTTGAATTTTTTAACTTTTGTTTTATTTCATGTCTAACGATTTTGACTCTGTTATTTACCTTTGAAATCATATATTTTGTTTTGTCTAGGTACATTATCTTATTTATCTAGTTCATTAACTATATCTTCTATATTTTTAGCAATAAAAAAGTGTCTTCAGCAAATAGGTAGTAGTATTTTAGTTGATTTATTTGACTATATATCTTATATAGGTAGATAGATGTAGGTACTGTGGATTGCAAACTTTCAGGAAGTCACTTAGTCACGTGGTTAACAATCATTATTGACCCGATAAAAATATTATCTATTTAATTTACTAGATTTAGTAAATCGTACCAAAGGATTGCCTTGCATCAAATGAGATAGGTCTGATTTTTTTATGTATTGCACCTATGTGATGAAGTGGTAATGACAAATTCAAGTTTTCCACCTCGGAAGCCCTCCGGATCATTGTAAAATATTTGAATTACCATTCAAATTTCGGTTTTACTAAATTTTCGTCAATGTTGACCACGAAGGACCCATTTTACGGCAAAATTCATCATATAGGTACGGTATTAAATATTAAAGTACATTTATATGCAACAATCAACCACAAATTGAATTGTTTATCAACCACACCCTTTCAACAAATACACCAAAGATCAACATTATCCTTGAAAAAACCCAGATGTCACCTACTCGACGAATTCCTTCACGCACCAAGCACAGCCGGGAATAGCACTATTCCTTCACGCCCTCAGTGCTTGTCAGACAACTTCAGCACTTTTTGGCCAATGAAAAATGAAATTTCTATCGACACTGAAGAAAACATCAACAAAAACGAACAAAACGCCCCATTGCCACACCTGTGCAGGTCGACGAAGCAGAGGAGACAGCTGCCTCGTTGCACTGTATGGAGGCAACATGCAACAGTGAATCCCAAAATATTCACAAGGACGGCAGTCCAACATGAACCTCGTCAGGTTGCTTCCAACCAGGGATGCTGCAAGATTTCACTCTCTGCGAACATACCACCAGGTGTAAAGAAGTTTTTTTTGTTAGTATTGATTTTATTTCTGCTTCAGAATACTTTATTTATGTCTACTCATACTGTTAAAGGTTGTGGAAGGGTTAAGGTTTGTGGTTACAGGAAATTAGGACTCAAATTCTCGGCTGTTTGCAACCACGGCAGCTGCCAATCATGCGAAAACATACCGGATCTGATATGTGACGACATATCACATTAACAACCATTCATTGATGACCTTCAGATGACGATTTCGATCTACTTGAGCAGGTCCATGAAGAAATGCTACCGAAGCAAGCTGCCCCCAGAAGGTGTGCTGTGGATTTAGAGAACTAGCCTGTATCATCAAAGATGTACAAGAAATACGAGTAATAACAATTTCCTTCACAGGACTGTACATTATATACAATGAGGTGTTTCGTATTACTACATACGTTTTAAATTAAAAAATAAAAATATTTTTTTTTATAATTTACAAACCCTTCTGTCTGCTTACTTTTACCTCAACAACTTTTAACAGTTGTATCTCAGGAACTAACTATATATTATGTCTACATAGACCAAATTGGTCTCGTTTTGTTGCTTTTCTACATTAATAACGTATATGATGACTTTTGCCGTAAAATGAATAGTGGTCAACATTGACGAAAACTTAAAGAAAAACTAAATATTTCCTTTTTTTGGAAATCGTATCCGTATCTTAGAAATTATTTGGGCTACCGAGACCAAATTGTTTGCATCTTATTGCAAATTTAGTCTACTTAAAAAGTGTACATAGTGACTTTTGCCGTAGCACAGGTGCTTGGTAGAAAAATTGACAAAAACTGAGAAAAGTCCGAAAATCACAGAAGTGTAGGTATCTAACTAATATAGCTAGCTGTACGTAGGTTATTAAATTAAATTCTAGGTACCCCAGAGACATTTTACTGTATTGAAATGTATCTGTACTTAACACATGTACTTAGGTATACCTGCCTACCGCTGTATTACAAAGACTTCAATTATCTGGGATATTATAGGTTCTGAATAATAAAAATAAATATCCTTAATTACAATATGTATTGTATTATAATTAATATTTACAATTTACATTTATACTTCATAAATCTAAAGTACAATCACACAAAATGCAATTACAATATATATATATATATGGCACATGTAATAATTTTATATAACTAGGTACACTGTAATTATGTTACACTAGTTTTGTTATAATATTATCTAATTAATATCAAAACTTCTGTAAATGTCTCTATGATATGATATAGGTACATACTCGTATTTAGTGGGTAAAATTATCGAAAGATTCCATAGGTAGGTGGTAGATTAAAACTTTTTTAGGTTGGAGATTCTTATTATATTTGCGTTTGAGCGTTGAATGAAGGATTCCAATCAACGGTTTGAGGTAATTAATATTTTGCAAAACATGTTAAGTAACTGTGTGAGATGTGTTTTTCTAACTTTTTATTAGGTAAATGGAGGTTTAGACGAATGCAAAGAGTAAGTTTTCTTAAACATTTTCTAGAAAATCTATATACCTACCTACGTACAGTATAATAATATATAGACTTTCACCTAGGTATCTGAAGTATTCGTCTCTCTTTTGATGCATCTACTTATTAAATGATTTAGGTAGGTTTCTACCCCACACAATTAGTGATTATTAATTTCCTGTAAAAAATAATGTATGTTTTATAATGTAGATGCATATTATTATATGCATATAAAAATATGTAACACAATATGTTGGTATTATAAAAACACAATATGTATTTTTATATTTTATACCTACCACAGTAGGTTTATATAATGGGGAACATGCCTAAAATTTTAAATATAAAAATAATACTAGAAAACATAGCGTAACTTTGTAATAAAAGGTGTACTTCAAAAGAAAACAAGATTTCGTATGAAGGATCTAAACAGTGATAAAATTGAAGCGGTCCGAAACTAGCTGTGACGTCAGAAACTAGCTATGACGTCAGAAACTAGCTATGACGTCGAGTGCTGGGATCTCCCGTAGCCGACCGTGTATGTCTCTTCGTCGTTTGTAAATTGTAGGCTGTGGCGTAACGACTTTGAACCTGTTTGAAACGGTTAGCTCGCGCGCGAGACTTAATAATTTATAACAAATTTATGCTCCAACATGAAAAACACCTATTACATAAGTTGAAGATCTCAAGTAACAAAAATTTTTGACGTAAAGACGCGTAACCGTTCTCGAGATATGTAGCTCAATATGTGTAAAAATGCAAAAATTATAGCCCCGAATTATAGCCATAATTCGGGTATCCTACAGTTCAAACGGCAATGACACCTACTCGTATATAATTATGTTTTTATAAATCAACGCCGTTTCTAAAAACCAAATTTGGTTCTCGTACAACTACCTGTTCGCGAGATAATATGATTCACGAAAGATGTTTTGTTCAATAAATACTACATCTGGTTGAACGCTAATATCTCTCTCTCTATGGCTCACAGAAAAATTAAACAAGTTATTGTCTTGACATACTTGACTTTGGCTAGATATAGATATTTATTATACACCGTTTTACTACATACAGACATAAATAAATTAGGCTCTAATAACTCTCAGCTTCAAATAGTGACGTTGATACGAATGTCAGTCTTGTGATCCTCTCTCGTCCTTAATAGTCCACAGGACACCGTCTCTTTTTGACAGTTATTACAACAGTGGTGAAAATGGTGTTCGCGGCTTCATTTTAGAGTCTACTACACTGTAAAATTTGCAGAGTACGGGATGGGCGCTTTTCCGCACGCGCAGCACCTTAACCTGTCGTTCTTGCGCGGTTACGATTTCTTATTACAAAACGAGAAAGAACAATTTTGTTATCCGAAAAAAGCGGGCGTGATTGTCGAGTCCGACACCTGCAACACTGATATGTTGCAGGTGTCGGACTCAACAATCGCGCATTATTTTTTTTCGGATACAAGAATTTTCCATTGATTTGACGCATAATCTTTCAATTATTATAAAAAACATTTCAGTTTTGTAATAAAAAATTGTAACCGCACAAGAACACTGTTGTAATAACTTTCAAAAAAGGACCGTGGGGACTATAAATGTTTGTAATAAATCTATATGGAAGTAATTTCAATTAAAATCGTTTCTGTTATTATATTTAATTCCTAGTATTCCTTAAATCTTGTTATTAGATGAAACATTTTTATGGATTAGGTAATTAATAGTATATTATTCAACAAACAGGTAATGACAGCCATTATCAACGTAGAGTGACGTTTACAAATCGCCCGAGTTATTAATTAATTGCAAGTAGAATACCCATAATTTGTCCACGACCATTATAATCTTTTATCTTGAACGAGTTGTTTTTCAGTTTTTAATGCGTTTTTGGGCAAAAATTTCAGCAAAAATTATTTCTATGATAAAACGTCAATGTCATCAGTTAGTATGAGTCGGCGGCGATATAGCCATCTTAGTTTTTATTCTAAGTTTGTAGATGTTTGGTGGTTTCCAGTAGAAATACTCGGGATGATGTATATGTACGTTGCCATGGCAACATGTATAAATCAAATGTAAACTGGTATAATCATTATCAGTTATTAGTATTCAATACTGCGCTATTAATTATAGATACCATTGTACAACACTTAGGAAATATATTACTGGGTTATAATAACACCGACGTTTAATAAACGGTCGTGGACAAAATCATTTTTATTTCAGGCACAAATTAAAGTGTAAAGTGGAGATCAAAAGATTATGTAATACCATGAAACCCAAATATATAGGTACCTATGTTTGACGTGTCTTTTTGTACACAATTTAACATGCTTTACTCACATTTATTACCTTTTTGCCTTACATAATTTACAAACAATTTTATTGGTACCAGTTTTCCCGTCAGCTCCATCCTCAGTACATGCACCCGTTGAACTCGTTTAAAAAACCTAACAATGTACACTAAAGCCGCATCGATTATTATTGGCTCGTTGTTCAATAAAACGGGGTCAAAAACAGGTTTTGACTCGTTTACAATCATTATCGAATTTAAATTCAACTACTGAAATGTTTTATAATACAAGTTGGCGATTCCATATTCAGGTTTAACTGGGTGGTTTGCTATTACGTCTGGTATTGCAACATGGGGGCGGCTAGATTAGGGTGATGTGTGGAGTTCATCCTCAGGGCTGATAGGCTTTTGTTGTACCATTCGTCCTCCGCACTCATACCTGTAAAATAAAAGACGGTAATAATTTAAACTTATGAAAATAAAGTATTTACTAAAGAAACATCTTGCTAGACTCTAACATTTAAAATAAAGACAACCAACAATACGTAATAGTATGGTAATACCGTTGACTGAAGAAACGGTTTCATTGTCGAACAGTCAAAATAATTGTATCATCGGATCGGAACACATGCTTCTTTTGCGTGCTGAACGGGACGGATCGTTCCCATAATTGTGCCTAAAAGCCGTTTTACAATCTGCAAGAATACCCGCTGCAAGAATACCCACTGCAAGAATACCCGCAATACTCATACAGCAAGACGTGAAAGTCATAGCCTGCAAGGTCTCTTAAGCCGGGAACTCGTTGGCGAGCTGTAACTGTAACTGCAACGGTTCGATTACTGTAACTCAAGTTCGTTAATGTAGATGCGTTGCGAACCAAGTTCGCGAACCTACTTCAAACTGATCGCAGCGAACCACCAGTTGGTCGGTTTTCACTGCTTAACACAAAGGGACTCTTGCAGTGGGTTCGTGGACACTGAATTGTTTGGTTTGTGTGTATGTACGTCTACGTCGCATCGAACTTGGAATAAAATGGCCGAGTTGGACGAGGAAAGAGTTCTTGGGCAAGAATTCTGACGATTTGCACGGTCTTGCACAAACTCTTGCAGACTCTAAAATGGCCTTAAGAACGTTTTAAGACAATGTAGACAGCGATATTTGATAGTGATAAAAAAGTATGGTCCCAGTTTTCGGAAAATTTTTAGATGCTTTGAAAACTATATCAATAATGAATTCCATATCTATAGGGAACTCAAAACAAAAGCCGGTGCACGTCATCAGTGACAAAATCAATAGTATCAACAACGACAATGTCTGAAAGTCCCGACATCGGCAGAATTTGAATAAGGCCGGTCAGTACAGTTGGTACCACCGTCCGAAAATCTGTGAGGTTGCCACACTGTTTTTTCGACACAGTTTGCTTGACAGTAATACATATTTCTTTAACACTTACTACAGTCTGACAGATTTGCAAACCATGTTCGCTGGTCACTTGATGGTGTACAACGGTTTTTGTTTTGAATTCCTTATAGGTTGTTACGATACATATTAGTTTTACCTTTTTGCTGATTGTGTTAGATCAGAATTTTTTGTTATAAATTTAATTTGAAATACCGCCGACTTGTATGGGCTTCCTTATTCTACTCATCTGTAATGACGAATCTATCGTATACTAAATTATTCCTATGTCAATATTATATTCTCCGCTGTCTTTAATTGGTATGATATGATGAATAAAGGTACCCTCAATATTTTATTTTGAGAGGAGCATTGGAATGTGACATATATAATTATGATTTGCATGTGGTTGGTTACAAATCAAATGAAACGTGGTAATCAATACTTTTGGGTGGAAATTTAAAAAGTTAGACGTCAAAGCATGATAGAGGAAATAAGGAAGCAAGCGAGAGGAAAGCTTTAAAAAGTACAGGTTGGCAGGAAATAACGTAGTTTCCTTACTGATGCACTAAGATTACGGAGGACGCCTCCAAGACGTTCTATTTCCGTTCTACGATGTAATCACGAGATTCTGGTCACAGTAAAGTAAGGCATAACTTAAATGTAATTCGTATACCTATATAATCCCGTTATCTAATCATGTCATATCTGTTTCTGTCCCCTATTTTTAATGTTTCAAACATATTATGATTAAAATAAGGTATAGCACTTGTACTGATATATAGAGATATAAGAAGTAAGTGTTATATATTTATTGTAATTTCGTAAATTTAAATTTATATAAGTAATTTATATAATAAATTTCGTAAAGTTTTCTCTCTAGTTTTTTGCTGTGTTTAATAGCCCATTAATTAAGGAAAATAAATAAAGAAACCGGAGGTCGATATCTCTTTCAGTTTTAAACTTATGGCAAAAATAGTAGAGGACTGTCAGAAGGCCTCTGTTAGCTGTCAACGCTTTTCTAGTTCTCTAAATCAAAATATATTGCTCTAATATGAATAATAAATCTTAAAAGATCAAATAAAATTTTTGTAAAGACAAAAGATCAATTGAGAATCCAAGATATTATGGAAAATATTGAAAGCACTGAGTAAAGTGGAATTACTGAAAAAATACTCACTATACTACACTTACTGTAGTATATTGAGTATTTTTCGTATAATTTAATTTTGTGTAATTACGCTAAATAAATTATAAAAACTATGCGTTTTCTTGATTTAGCCATCTCATCCGATACTTCCTCAGAGATTCCGAAAAAGTGAGTAAAATATTGAAATATTTATTATACGACCTAATTTTTAAATGGTGCGCTGGATATTTTTATAGATTGATTGGCGACCTACTATTTATGTTTAAGTGAAATATTCTGACGCCTTATGGTGATGTCATCTGACGTAGAAGGAATACTTTTTGAATAATATAATTTTTGAATATTATTCGGACTTTGACTTTTAATACAATTGGTCGTAACTACTCAATCAACTACTCTTATATAAGTAATCACATTAAAATATATGTCTTGAAGTGTTTGTAGTATCAAATATGTACTACATATTTGCTTAAAAAAAATAAAATCGACAGCAGAAAATACGCCACTGTGTAGTAAACTTAAACCCATGTATTTATGATTAGTCTTTCATTATAATATAGTGTATTTTTATTATTATTGATAAAGAAATATTGACATAAAGTACCTGGCTTTCTAATCACTTACATTTTACTGAACTTAAAATATTAGAATTTGAAGACATACCGCTTTGCCTAGTGATTCGAATATATGGCGGATGAGCCGGTGATGGTAAATATACTTTTTCTACGATCGTGTAAAAAGTTAAAGTACTCTTAACACTATTTACAGTATCAACAGTTTTACCGTTTGCACTAGTGCAAAAAATAACTTACTTTTTGCACTAGCCACAAAAGTTGACTTCTGTGGCAAAAAAATAGAAACAGTATGAAGACGAAGAAAACATTATCCGTGCATCAACAAATTCCGGTCTTCCTGAACTTAAAATATTAGAATTTGTAGACATACCGCTTTGCCTAGTGATTCGAATATATGGCGGATGAGCCGGTGATGGTAAATATATTTTTTCTACGATCGTGTAAAAAGTTAAAATACTCTTAACACTACAGTGTCAACAGTTTTACCTTTTGCACTAGTGCAAAAAATAACTTACTTTTTGCACTAGCCACAAAAGTTGACTTTTGTGGCAAAAAAATAGAAACAGTATGAAGACGAAGAAAACATTATCCGTGCATCAACAAATTCCGGTCTTCCTAAATCCTCTCAGAGCATTCTAGACCATAGTAGCTTTAGTGAATGCTAAACAGTTGACAATCCGGAACTGGATTACAACCCGGCCAGGATTGTTACGCAACCATGTCTTTACCTCTTGACTGTAGAACATGCTCAATGGTCCCATGATTCTAACATCCAGCGGTTTAAGCCAGTGGGTGCAGTGTGGTGGAAAACTCAACATTACAATGCCGTTAGCACGGTCAATCACTAAGTTTTTCGTGTGAGTTGCGTGCCCATCAAGGAGCAACAACACCGGATCAACTAATTGAATTTTGGCGGTGTCCGGTTTTGCCCCCATACCCCTACATAATATATATAATTGTATACATTCGTAAATCCTAATTTTGTCACATAAGTTACCTTTAGCAGGATAACATATTTGACGGAAAAATGTTTGTTTTTTCACACAAAACATTTTAAAATTGCCGCCAAAGTTATAAACGTGTGAAGTTCATGTGTCCATAAATGGTACACAATTTGTTATAAAACAACATATAATGATTGGAGTAACATGTTTGATTTATAATAAATATACGCACCTGTTTTGTAGAGTAAATTGATCAAAATCTTATTCCACAAAACACAGTAAATTTAGCATCCAAATCGACCCAAAACACTAAACTTTACCGGATAGGATAACGGAAGACAAAGAGAAGCTGTTACTACGGGCGTAATTTAAATTAATGTCTTGGGTAACTTATTTGACAACATTTGACAATGTTTTCAGATGCGCTTATAATTTATAAAATAAGTCCGTTTTCAATGCCTATCACAAACAGCCACTTATTAATAAAAAAATACATAAATAAGTATTTGCTATAAAAAATAATAAACAATTTGAATCGAGAAAGTGTACCGCATTTATCAGTTTGAAGAACTTCATCGGTGACTGGTAACCTATGACATTTACCTTGAACATAATCATTTTATTTTCGAAAATATGGAAAACGCAGTTCTTGTTCAGATTGTTAGATAAAGTTAAAAAAGAATTGACAGAAAAATATAGTTGGCAATTTTTTTAAATTTACCTTCAAATTATTTGGGGTACCTACATTCCACATAATAATAATAATAATAAACGTCTTTATTTAGAGAAGAAAATATAAGGGCGAAGTTTAGCATAGCTACTCTTACACCTAACCCTATATATTTTCACAATAATACTAATTATAAAGTTAAAACATGGCAAGTAAGATATATACTATTCTACTAATTTAGTTAAATTAAATTATTTAAAGTAAAGTTTCTGGGCATATAAGTAATCTATACATATATATGAATAAAAATGTGTATACAAAATTTTCAATATAATAAAAGCGCAAGATTGACCTTCACAAAAAACAACCCATCATTTTAAGGTAATTTTTTTAAGGTTAAATTGCCTCAATTTATCTTGAAATTACCCATTTAATTTCTCTTTCATTAATACACAGACGAATTAGACAAAATATATCTTAGTTATCCGATTAATGTATTGCTACTAACCCAAGATTATAAGCCAGGCAACGAAAGAAACTTTTAAAAACTTTTCCATTTTTCCCCATATATATCTCCTTAAGTATTGATCATAGCGAAAAATACCTTTTTTATAGTGTAATTTATGTCGATTAATTTAACATATTGTTTCGCTAGGGGCAGGAATTTTCGAGTTATTAACAAAAAACTGAAGAGTCCCCCTCCCCTTTTAGCTCAACTCCCACCTATCAGTACTTTTAGTATGTTGTTACATCTTCCCATAGAGCTGTGCCAAAAACTTCTACGTGAATTTTTCCCCTATTTCGCCTTTTTTGGTTGTCGTTAGAACTTAAAAAGTAATACATAATACATACACATATTATGGTATGTGCTGCGTAAGCGTAAATTAAATTTTGCAATACTCACTCATTGCATCTTGCCTCATGCCCGCAACAGTGCTCATATTAGTTCCGTGGGACATCGAAAATGATTGAGCCATTCCAGGATACGAGCTCGAACTCATCTGAAATGAAAACTTATATTAATGATAATACAAACAGTGTTGTTGGACATAGATGGGATAGGTAGGTGAAAACAGGTGTGGTTGTAACACAATTTACATTTTGATCTTTTATTGTTTTTGAGAAGGTATTTTCTAAACGTATTATAATTCTTATAAAGTTTAACCCTTCGGATATCTTGTGGCAACATACTATTTATCTAACATATAGTGTACTACAAGTAATTTTTTCATCGACTCGGCATTCTGTTAAGTGCATAGGTAGACACACACACACAATTATTAAGAAAAAATGGAAACGCCCCACCCACCCCGCGGCGGTTGTAACACTATACGGGGTCGATAGTAACACAATGTTGAGTAGCAAAAACTAAAACTATTTATTCAACGGATTTATATAACAACAAAAATAAGCTCACTTTTAATACACACAATTTAATTTATATATATATATATATATATATATATATATATATATATATATATATATATATATATATATATATATATATATATATATATATATATATATATATATATATAAAATGCCACGGTGACAGTATCACTTTGACAGATACAAAAGTTCCTGCAGCTTTTAAAGTGAAATACAATAGTTATTATTTCACTTATTCATTTTTGAATTTTTTAAAAATATGTTTATTTTTAGTATTTTATAAATAAAGTTTTCATTCATAGCTTTCTAAATTTCTTATTCATTAAATTGTCCCGTCGAATAACACTCGATGTTTGTATTGATACTGGGTAAATTTGTGTTGTTTAAACTCTCAGCTGTTTCCTTTAGCAATTTGACCTCCACCTTCGGTGTAGCATTTTTAATAGTTGACAGTTTTTCTCTTCTAATTGCTAAGCCACAGTTTCTCATTGAACAATCCAAATTTATCCGGTAAAATACAAACCTCTTGTGCAATTATAAGAGAAAACAATATAACAAGTGTTACTACGAAAAATTCAAAAAATATCGTTGTGTCACATACCTAATGCGTTGTGTGCCTTGCAGCATAATTTACTGTTATTTAATGAATCGTTGTTTGTACGGATAATACTTATTTAACCTTTTTTGTAGGGAATTTCCAGTTCTTTACTTTTTGTAATAACGCAAAAGTCTAACGACTCACCAAAACCGAGATGACCCTTTAAATAATCTGGGCCTTTAAAGTATTTAAAATAGTTTTATGACACGTGATCTTAAGTAATTAAAAACGCAAGCGCGAATGATGCTTTTATACATTGATTCCAAAGTTAAAATAAAAGAAAATAAATAAAATGTAAGCAAATAGGCTCACATGGACATTTTTGGCAGATGCTGCTTCTTCTGGCTTCATATAACTGGAGTACTTAATATATTTATAATAAAATCAGGATTATCTTTATTCTTGTATTTTATTCTGTAGAATCTGGATATTGCGAGGTCTGTTATAATATATTTTAGATTATATAGGTTTATAGATTTAGATTATATCGGTTTATGTAGACTTATATTATAACATATTTTAGGTATTCCCATAAAAAGTAGTCAAGTGGGGAATGGCCGGGGCTATTTGGAGGCCAACTTTATGTCCCCACTGGTGACGGGTATGATGTGATGGACACTCGACAGATATGATTTTATTAGAGCAGAATAAGAATTTACAAGAGGAAGTTCCTCTGAATAGTGTTCTATATTATTTTCCAGAAACTCTAAAGACATTTTGTCTATGTATGTTTTGTTGGAAAATGATCGGACCAATAACTTAGTTGGTCAAAATGCCACACCAGATATGGAGATATTTGCCCCTGGATTTTAACATATTTATGGGGATTTTGAGTTGCCCAGACATGCTTATATTAACACTTAAAAATATTCATCTTCCTGAATACGCCTTGACATTTACTTGACAGAAGCGTTGGCAGAAGTCAAGCCTTTACCTGGTGTGTTCTGGCCTTAGATGTTGAACTTGTATAATATACGGTTTATATTTATAGTGTGTTAAAATTCCAGATATTTTATGCCGTGATTTGTCAAAAAAAATTTGAGACATCCGGAATTGATTTTTCCGGATTTACTACACAATAATAAAGTTTAAAGAAATTTGTATGTAAACGAGCAATGCGAATTTACCTTAAAAAAAGCAAACATAGATTGCAGACTTGCAGAAATTTGAAGAAATCGGGTATAGTTAGTATAGTTACTTATTATATTCGAGTAGGTTTTATACAGCAACTCATTACAATAAGAGAGTGCTTCTCTTGTTATTTACTTACTATTAGACAAAAGTAGATTTGAATGTGAATAATTTGTCATGAAAATGACGTCACCAGACGTACGTCTTATATATGACAAAAATATGTCACCAAAAGGACGTCATATTTTGGTGATATTTCCATTAACATAGGTCCGTCAGTATGACGGACCTATGTTACCTGGGATCTCTAGTAGTATTAGCAGATTTCTAGTAGTATTCTGCCGATTATCCTCAAGTACTTAGTCGAGTTAATACTGTTATTAGTATTTGAATAAAATAAACGGATTATCTTATGTGTATCTGCCTCCGAATAGCCCACTTTGATAATTATACTATTTTAATATATTTGCTAGATCACCTGAAAGCAATGATGGATGGATGAATATTTCCATATTTATATCCATATAAGTATTTTAAAATTGGTTTGACCAAGTATAAATATAGGCTATTTATACATTTTCACTGAATTCAAAATATTAGAATTTGAAGAGATACCACCTTACCGCTTTGCATAGTGATTCGAATATATGGCGGATGAGCCGGTGATGGTAAATATACTTTTCTACGATCATATAACAAGTAATACTTTTAACACTATTAACAGTGCCAACAGTTTTACGGTTTGTACAAAAAATAACTTACTTTTTGCCTTACTGGGGAAATTTGATAATTTTATCAGTAACATGACTTATTTACTAAAATTGAAAAATATAGAGAGAATTCGGAATTCAATTAAAAAAATACTTGTTTAAAATCGTCTAATGGTCCTTTATTTTCTCGGGTATGATTTAAGCGCGCATTATTATAAATAGGTTAAACATTAAAATTGTTATATTGCGCATGAAAATCACATAACTCGCAATAAATAAAGAAATTAAAATATTAGATATATAATAGTTCTAGTGCAGTTTTATTTAAAATAATACTGATTTTTGTTTCCTATTATGCATTAATTTTTCTCATTTAACTAACATACTGTTAGTTAAATTAATTTATTGATAATTAATTTTTTTTAAATACCTTTGAATTGATTTGATTATTAACTGAAAAAATATTTATTATTATGCTCAATGCCAATGCTCATTGTATTTAAAATAATGATCATTTAATAGTGTCCCCTATTTTTTCTGATAAGTAATATTGACTGGTTGACAAAAAGTTCTAATACTATTGTATATGTCATTTTTCTCCATATCTTAAAATAAACCCTATAGATAAGTGTCAAAATATGCGGGAAAAGCAACCCCGTACATATTACAAATATTCAAGAAATGCGGGATAATCGTATCCGCTCTTGCAACTCGATTACATCAAATTGATTGCTTGCAGATGCAAATAGAGATACTCGACCTTGAAAATGGGGATCCTGGCACGCTATATATGTAATTAGACCGATGCAGGTAAACGAATTAACTGAGGTCAAACAGATTGAATGATTAGTTTACCTAAGACCGCACTTCCTCCGTTTCATCATCCGACGGCAGCGACTTGCCCACACCGACGCCGGGCGTCGATCCTGCCGACGGACGCTTCTCAAATAATATGCAAATAACTACATTACATTAGTAAATTATCCGACAACCCATCGAATTAAACGCGCCGGGACTTGACGATGAAACCATGTAGGTAAATGGGATTCGGCTTAAATAGGCGTCTTTAGAATTCCACCTATAGATTGATCGTACCTTGACATTTACCGAATGAAACGAGGGCTTTGTTATAATATATCAGAGGTATTATACACCTTCAAATAGTAGTCATAGCAAGGAGATATTAAGACCATTACAATGTATTCAAATAATAAGTACTTCAAAAGACTTTAATAAGATTGCAAGATGCCAAACATAGGTATCCATCGCGTTGGATTTGGAAAAAATTAAGTAACTTGTTCTCAAATAAGTTCTATGGGAGCAAGATGATATTCTTCTTCTTTCTTCTGAAATACTTAAACAATAGACACAGCACCCGTTTAATATGTGGATACAATTTATCGGTTATACGTGTTATCCTTAAACGTAAAAAAATTAAAAAATGTTACTTGACTGATGCAGACCTTACTAGTTTAGGGCATTGCGGCTGTAAGTCAACAAATATTGTTGAGGGACACATGTAAGAATTCGTTGACAATAAGTTAGAGATGGCAACCAAGGTTTTCATAGTACAAAATATTCAACAAACTATTGGTAACCCTACTATTGGTTCTCATGTTCAAAATGTTTCTGATAGCTTTAATAATCTTCCTCCAACTTTTAATGATTCTACCAATTGGCAAATAACTGTAGATATAACAAACTACTATTTTCGGAATGTATATCATAATGTATTGAGGCTTTAAAAGGAAAATTTTCAATTTTTTTTTAAAGATCTGCTGAAAAATATTTTCCTACGCCTGTAAATGATAACATAATTTTGAAGGAGTAAGTAATTTTCAAATGTCTGGATTGTTTGAATGCAAATAAATCATTCTATTTGCGCGGAATCCAATTTGGCTTATTCTAAATCTAAAATGCTCACAATGACACAACTAGTAAGAAATGTAAAGCAATGCTGATTGGAAGTTTGGGGCGTACGTTCGTAACGGGGATTGCCAGGAAGACTAACCTGGGGATATCTGTTGATAGCTGTGGGGTGCGGATAGGGTTGGTACCCCCGCGCCGCCCCCGGGTAGATGTTTCGCATCATGGCGCCGTTACACCCTGGCAACACACTGGGGGCCAGAGCCTTCTGGAGCTGCTTCTCTTGTTTGCGGTATTTAGCTCGTCTGTTTTGAAACCATACCTGAAATCAACTCGATATTATGCTAGGTATGAAAATGGTGGGAATGAATAGAACGGCTAATTTTATTTTCTGAAGATAAACACTTTCTTTTAACTCAAGATAAACCGAGTATTATTGAATTGGGAAACTTTATCTGCGAATACAATTCCATACTCTAAAAGCTTTCTAAAAAATTTCGAAATAGTTGCAAATTGATGAGTAGTTAATGTACAGAGCGGAAATTACTATACTACGCAGAATCAATCCTAAAAGTAAAGAAGTTTTTTTTTAAATATTTGGTATTTCAGACTTCTTACTTGGGGTATACAAATATGTTAAAAATATTACGTTCATTATTACGTTCTTTTAAGGCGATTTTAGGTCTAAGAAGTGACCAATATGAAGCCGAACATATGACGTCACTTCTACGTCGTCTTTAAGACGTTGACGAATGACGAATGACGTCACTTTTTTATCGTCATTCCGACGTACTTTTTTAATCTAGTGTTACTAATCCTTAAGACGTCATGAATTTGACGTCATATTTTCGACGAACATTTTTCCTCCCTTTGCTTATACTTATTTGTCTACAATTAATGTCATGTTAAGATCAAGACTTTTCTAAATTTATATCATAAAGAGCACTTAAATGGTGTAATTATAACGTTGTATTATAATTATAAAAATCTTTATGTAATTTTTGAATGTAATTTATATTAGCAATTATTTTATATCGGAACAAAGGAATATACCTATTTCTGCATTTTTTTGAACAATAGGAAATTGTCAATTACCTGAAAAAACATATAAATTAGCATAAGCAAGACAAAAACGCAAGCAATCAAACATAAAATAAAGCTTTGATCTCAGCCAGCGCTGCCAGATGTAGCATTCTATTCAAAATTTATGAAAATATGATAAATTCTATCTTTTTACGTATTTCTTAACTACAAAACACAGAATTTGCTATTTGTCTTATGTGCTATTATAAATATCAGGTCATCCATTTGACAACGCGTCGCTGGGGACACGTGACTAAAATTAACCAATAGAATGCTATGCGACTTCGATAAAATGAAAATGGTTGTTATATGTGTATTGTTTTCGTGTGTTTTGTAGCTTTTACTGTTTTCCCTGCATGAATTTTGGAAATGACGTCAAATACACGTCAGTTAATAACGTCATTTGGCTGTGACATGTTCTCGTCATATTGACGTCTCTTTTGTAGTTCTTTTAACGTATTTATGTACTAAAATCTGACGAAATAAATACGACATAATGACGACACCAGGCTGCCTGGGATGATAGCAGTATCTGCTGGTGATGGTAATGCTGCTAGACACATGTAAATGTGTTCATAGGTAAGCGGATATGTAATTATTTAATTATATATCGTAAATATTTCACTTTCATTTTTGTACAGAATTTCTTAAGCATTTAGCTTGGAGCATTTATATCACCGAATTTATGTTAATTTTTACTGCACAAAGTCGTTTTCTTAAATAAATATCGAGATGTAGAATTCGCAATTTTAATTTAACGCTAAGCAAAATTTCATTTCTATCTGTTATCAATTAGAATCTTATTTGCCTAACTACAGTAACATTTCTAGCTGAATCTTTTCTAATTTGGCGAACTATAATTTTGATTGCCTACCTTTCAAGAGATAGTAATCTGCGTTTCCAAATACCAAACCCCTGAATTCGTAAGAACACAACATGAATAGTTACATACTTTAAGTAAGCTGATTTGCTTTTATTTTTACTAACACATTTTTAAATATTTTGATATATATATATATATATATATATATATATATATATATATATATATATATATATATATATATATATATATATATATATATATATATATATATATATATATATATATATATATATATATATATATATATATATATATATATATTTATATATTTTTGAAAAAGTAGGGTTAGAGGAAGTGTCATATTTATTTCTCACCATCCTTAATTATAGAGTGACCGGTTTCGAAGTGCCTAGCAGGCCTAGCACTGCATCATCAGATCCAGACGCGCTCAACTATACTGCTCATTACCACTTATTTACCACTTGTGGCAAGTGGCTGAGACCACTTATTTACATAAGAAATTTGTTTTGAAAACTCAAAATAAGGCACAAAGGTTTAATATACAATATACAATAATTTTTAATTTGGTACATAGAAATAGATTTGAGTTATTTGAGTTATTTTACCTCCATAAAAATGTGTATATTGTGAGGAGATTTTCATGATACGTATATCTGAATGTAAGCCTTCCATTCCGTAAGAAGAAAAGTCCATTTAAGCCTTTAGTTCCAATAAAAAAAGACTTAACATTCAAGGACTAGAAGTATCCAGTAGGGTCCGCAGTAATTTCTAATTTATCATGCAGCTTAGTTAAACTAACTCCTAAAACGTGGATAAGATAGACGATAGTGGGAAAGAAAGACGGCCCTCGCTCTGCTAGGACCACGGAAGACGCGAAGCACGTCTTATCCTCCCTCGATCCCATCAAATGGATCCGTAATGAAGTTATCCCGCCCCCGACGGCGAATGAACCCGACCCCACACTCCCAACTCCCCCAAACACGGCTCTCTTTAAGACAACCTAATGCATATAAGGCGACCTTATCGCTTCTTTTGTTTGTCCCCGACGTAGCATCCTTTTAAGCAACGAAACGCCTTTGTTTCCACGCAGCTGACAATTTTGTTTTGGTAAGAGATGTTATTGGACTGACATACGCATGATGATAAAAAACCGACACTAAATTATTATATGGCAGATACTGTAGGTAGATTGTGTTATAGGTAGAATATATCGTTCTGGATACGATATATCCAATGATCATATTATATAGAATCAAACTTACGCACATTCATTGATTTCCTTATGTTTGTTGTGGCAGGTATAGTGAATATATTGGATGAATTGAACTCATATCCTCGCCATAAATAATTGCAATTCTTGTGTGAAGTGGTAAAAGTATGAGTACCACTCTTGCTTCAGAAACTGTTAGATCTGTTTCATTTTCATCTTCATTTGTTACCCCGTTCATTTATTGCTCATTTTCGTCTTCATTTTTTACTACACTCTGTTTAGGCGTTGAGTGAGAATATAATTTGTCACTCAACGGTTTAGGTTAATTGATCTATAGTTTTTCATAAGTGGTTCTTCATTAAGTGTTTTTTTTAGATTAGGGCAGAAGTAGTAGATCTGAAGTAATTTATCAGAAATCGTATCAGGAAAATTCCATATTTTATGGGAGTTTTCTATTTTTAATATTTCTTCAGTTTTAGTTGGTAGACGAGGAAAATCAAGCAGTAATTAAAATTCATTAGATAACTATGAGAATATTATTCCAGTGGCGAGATATTTAATTCCAATTAAAGAATTTTTTAAATGACATTGTTTGAGTGTTTTGAACAACGCCACAAAGCAAATTACGGAGCATCAGACGTTTATGCGTGGAACATTGAAATCCCGGGAACTGAAAGGCGGAAGCCTATTTTAAAATGCACAGAAACCGTCGTTCTCATCGCGCAATGCATGAATTTTAATTTTCGCTCGTTTATTTGCGTCCCTTTGCTTTTAAAATGAAAACCGCCCTTTACTAAGACTTCATTAATATTTTATAATTTAATAACCTAAATTGGTATTAGCTTAAGTTAAATTAAAATCATTATGATGATATCCTTTTCAATTACGAAATCTGACAGTTTTCTTCTTTTCAACTAAATTGTTTAATGAGAATCTGGACATTTTTAATAAAAACGACCCTGTTAGGTAGTACGTTAAAATGAATAGGAGGAAATTGTTTACGTTTATTTAACCCATGCCTAACTAATTATTGTCATACATATGATGGGGTATACAACGGCATATACGCAAGATAAACTATAAATCTCTAGAATACGGACTAAAGGTCAAATCCAATTAATGAAGCTGATTTTGCACTAAACACCTATTATTTACTACAAAAAATACAAAGAAAATGTAATAAACAGGATACTTGGTTCAGGGTATAAAAGAGTATCGTAAAATGCAAATGAAAAAGGAAAGCTCGTTTCTTCATCAGACTACTCAGATTTTAACTGTGGCTGTCAGAAGTTAGAAGTCGACAAAGTGCATTATTTTTCCTCATATCTGGAGAAGTAAGTTACATTTTTTAACGTAAAGTGATAGCAATAATGAATAGGTAACTATTTTTTCTAGGTCTAGAATTTGGCAAGAAAGTATGGGAATCAAATTTGCTGGTGACTCTCTTACGTTCGTATGCACCACAACAATTAGAGATATAATAGGATTTATGCTGTAATTTCCTTATGGACCGTCAAAAAATAGCATAATTTAATTTCGATTGTCTAATGGGCCAATGTTTTATCAATCAATGGGCGTTTTAAAACGTGTTTTTGTAACCTTAAATTTCTACGACGCTTTACTAGTTTTAAATTGATTTAATAATATTTGGTTCTGATATTTCATCACGTAATAATGGAAATCGAGGAAGAATTATTTGTGGAAGATGACCAGGATATATTAGATATAATAAATGTTGGATTTCCTAGAAGGAACTATGGAATAAGTGACTATTTTGCGACGATGGACAACCTCTCATTTTTTGGAGATTTAGGTCAACAAAACCGACTGCATTACATTTACTACATGGAAGTATGGAAGAAGAATAGGAATTTAATAATGATCTGTGTCTGTGTCTGTAATAATAATCATTAAAAGCGATTGTGCACGATATATTGACAATTCCTTAGATCTAGGGAAAAACTGCACAATCTGGAAACACCGTACCCGACGATGTGGCAACATCGCATCTGGGGGTGCCAAATACAACCCCCAAGGACGAAGTCTCAACCCTCTAGGACTTCAAATAATCGAGATACGCCCCTCGCCCTATTTAGAATAGTTGAGGTGCAAGGACATGTGGACTACCCCATGTAGAACCCTTCGAGATGTCTTGTATAGAAACTAGAATGATATGGAACAAGTGAGAGCAATCTAGAATAGGATGGAATAATCGAGAAGCATCTAGAACACTCCAGAACATTGAAAATAGTATATAAGGGCCAGGCAATAGTTTAGTTTGAATGCTCATAGAGACAAGACCTAGTAACAAGTAATTAAAAGTGTTCAGTAGTAATTTATCATTGTAAGCAGTTGTGATTTGTTGTGTTTGGAAGTTAATGAAGTGTATTTCGATTCTGGACAGTACTCATTTATTTTACGAACTCAGTGGCGTAATATTATGTTAAAAAGACACTCTTTATCAGCTAGAGCGAAGTTCAGAATTCGCTTTGAATTTGTGTTGTTATTCTTTGAATTCTAGGTTACTGCCAGAAACCAGTACATACGATAATCTGTACGGACCCAGAAAAACCACAAAATTAACAACACAGAAAAAATCGATAACACCAAGCTTTCCTAAAACAATCAAAAGAGAGTTGCACGTCTCTTGGTTGTCTCTGGTTTTAGTAACGTTTTCTTTAGTCAAAACTATTGATTTCTTTGCTTTGCATGTGTCATTTTGACGTTTTAAAAAGATAAGTAGCTTCTTGTATTATGATATATCCACATTTTTCTGTCCTCCTCAGTAGCAAAAAGACCGTAACTTATTTTTTTTTGTGATTTTTGTTTCGATACATATTTATGTTGGTAATAATTTTAATCACGTTGTTACGAAGCCTACGCCATAAAATACCATTTAGTATTAAACATATTGACATAAATTAGACCGTAACCATTACATTCGTAGCAAAAGGGCCGCAACAGCAATAAAGAAAATCTGTGTTGTGGTTCTCTGAAGAAACTTATGAGCCTTATGAGTTGTTTTCTTGATGCGGGCATTAGTTGTTTGTTTTGGGTTGAGGCTTGAAGTATGTTTATTGAATTTAGGGAGTATTTCTAATCGGATTTAATTGCAATGGCTAAAAATATGAGCACACGTCAAACTAATATTTTTGATATGGCGCTTACTTCTCGAAACTATCGAACTTTATATCTATCTATATTTTTTATATCGAACATTAAATCTAGCAACGACAACAACGAAAGTATGGCTGACAGTGTTACGGTCTTTTTGCTAATGAGGGCAGTATAGTACTTCTGTAGAATATGTAGACCATAAAATGGATGCCTCAAGAGCTTTTGCCTAAATATATAAAATTCATTGTATAAGAAACACTAAAATACATATAAAAAGTATCTCACCTTTTAAAAAAATACGCTAGCATCACACTTTCATCAGTAGTTCTTAGTGCGATTTTTTGATATTCTTTAATTACAAAATATTTTATATACCTTATTTTTCGTTGAATTTTAAAGGAAGTATGCTCGAAGGCGTTTCTCGGGCGGTATTTAAAATATCCTCAGAACAATTTTGTAAATTGTTTACAGTAAGGCTCATTTTTACTCACAAATATGAAACAAATATGAAACGGAATAGGTTACGGCAATCCTACACAGGTACCTACTATGAAATTTTGCTGTATATACTATGCTTTTATATCTATGATTATTTACTTATACTGACTAATACAAAATTGTATTAACAAACCTCGTCAGAAAAGAAACTCATATAGAACTCATATAGAACTCATATAGAACTCATATAGAACTCATATAGAACTCATATAGAAGACATATTCGTTTAGTAAAACTTAGCTTTCCTAAATTTGTTGTTTAATACCTATATTATTCCCATGCATTAATGACATATTTATCTGAAGGCATGGCAACAAAGTAAAAAAAATCTGTTCGAGGCATACTGCGAAAAAAAACAGGACCCCCACACGGTAATCATTAAGCAAGAGTAGATTTTTATATAAAAACTGATACACATATACTCATTTTACTATTATCTATGTATTTGTACCAGTTATTAAAACAACTGAACTGCAAATTTATTCCATATATAGGTATACAACATTTTCATGCTTTTTAAATATATAATATTATTAAAATATATTTGAATAAATTTAAGTAGGTGAGGTGAGTACAGTACGTAGGTAAATTTAAGTAAATTTAAGTCGGGTTTAATCAATTT
Organism: Tetropium fuscum; assembly: GCA_964058915.1. Classification (NCBI taxonomy): domain Eukaryota; kingdom Metazoa; phylum Arthropoda; class Insecta; order Coleoptera; family Cerambycidae; genus Tetropium; species Tetropium fuscum. The sequence continues at coordinate 98,640 of CAXKVY010001061.1, forward strand.
GGGTTAGTTTTTTGAGACACTAACATCAAGTGAATTTTTGTTTATTTATGATTTGTAATAATTTTTATAGGTCGTGAATATTTAAGAGGAGAATATTTTCCTCGTTTGCTTCAGGTTCGGGTTCAGTAAGCCGAAACGGGCATCACAAAAATAATGAAATGCGTTATAGGGCCCAGTAATGCATGACTCACGGCGGTCCAGCAAATGGTGGCATGGGGCCCTTCGCTACACAGCAGTGACAGTTGTGTCTCGAGGGCCCCAGTCCCCGGCCTAACGAATACTTAATTCAATCAGAGATCTAACCAAGTCGGTCTCTGTGCCGCCGTACTCCGCTTTTGCTCTTCTATACTTTCGGCATTTCGGCTTCTTGCACAGGCACAAGAAACTCCGCTCGCTGAAATCCAGTTCAGCTAAATTAGCTGTGCAGTTGGAAGGGTTAGAGAAATATATTCAGATGAGGCTTTGTTCATCTCCCACAAATAACAGGTACATAAGTACATAAGTTTGTACTACAAACAAAGGCGAGACAATAAATATATTGTGGTGAGAACACTGGTATAATATTAAAATATTAGACGAACTACATGAATGGTTTTGATTCCTCCCATGAATATACACCAAGTTCCAAAAATAGGGGCTTAGCTGATTTTTTGGTTAAGTTCAAGGTCCTCTAACATATATGCTTAATCGGTTTGTCGATTTAAAAATGTTTTTATTAATGTGTGAATAAGACCAATACCTCAAAATAATGATGTAACAACTCTTACATCTGTTGCTATTGCTACGTTTGATAAATGCGAGAGTATCTCTGAGGAACTTTTGTAGAAGATAGTGACCACTCGGTGACAGACCCGCATTATGAAATGGAACAGGAAGATTTATCAGAAGTAGAAATAGACGCACCTGAAGGCATCACTGAAGAAAATATTCACGTGCATGTTGTTGCGGATAACGCTCCCCAAGTCGATGCTACCCAAGAAATCAGTCCAGCGTTGCAGCAAAGGCCAAAGAAAGGCAGAGAACGAAAAAAGTAACGGATGTACACCAGTAAACAATATTTTAACTATAACTATTCAAATCGAACCAATCGTACTAATATAATTAACTAATATAAAGCATCAAATTTTGCGTTTAGTGAGCAGCGACATTGGAAACTTGAATCAATATATAAGTACGCATATACTGATCATCTCTCTATTTTCCCTCTAAACGCTTATTTGATCAATATAAAGGGGTTCGATAATAACAACTCTGCAGTGTCAATATGAACCCCCCCACTCATTAAACCCCTCTTCCTAAACTCTAGATTGAAGTACTAACTCCCCGTTTTTCTCTCAAATTCCCCTGCCCAATCCTAAATTTCTTCTTACTCCTTTTTTAAAAGTATGACTTGAGGATTTATAAATATTATAAGTAGAAGGTCCGGGCGTAGGGAGTTGACTTAACCAAGTTAGAAATAAAAAAAAAATCATGGGTTTTATGTAACCTGACACGGCTTTGTTTATTTATATAACAACAGTTGACAAGTTTCATATTTGTGAGTCGTATTGAGTTTAAGTTACACATTAAGTATAAAAATGAGCCCTGCTACTGAAAACTATTTAGAATATTGTTCTGAAGACATTTTGTATGCCGCTCGAGCTTACATTCTTTAAAATCAAAGGAAAAATACGAGAAGGTATATGAAATATTTTGTAATTGGAGGACGACAAAAGACGCACTAAGAACTAATGAAAGTGTGATGCTAGCGTATTTTTTTGAGAAGGTAAGATTTACACCTATTTTAGTTTTTTTCATAGAATATCTCGTTATTTTAGGCAAAAGTTCTTAAGGCATCCAGTTTATAGTCTACATATTCCATGTTGAAAAGTACTGTAAATAAATGAAAATGTGGATATATATCACAATACCAAAAGCTACTTGCCTTTTTAAAACGCCAAAATGATGCATACGAAGCAAACAAATTAGAAGTTTTGGCTGTGGAAAACGTTAAGTTAAAGTGCTAAGTGCTAAAAGTTAAAGTTTTTAAGAGTCCCCAGATAATAAATTCTTATTAAAAAAAGTGGTACTAATATTTGGTACAACTAGGGAATATCGGCGTACAGAATTGTGCAGGTTAACTGTAAAATATATAGAAGATACGAGGTACCGCGGGGAACCAGCATTAACAGTTTTTCAAAAATCTCCCAAAATGTTACAGAATATTTAAAACGTCCAGATGTATCCAGAGTTTAACTAGCGTGGCTGAACGGTTTATCAAGGAGAGCATCACCAATAAGTGGAAAATTTCAAAAAGTATATTTCATCAGCAAGAATTACTGGAATATCACGGTCATTCAGGAATGCAGATGGAGAATCATAACAGTTTTTAGAAAGAACAAATAGAATTGAATAAATTTGGTGCTAATAATTTTTCGAAATTGTACGATTAATATACTTATATAAAAGTCTTTCCAATATTTATAAAAACATTTTTCTGGCCAACTGTATTTTATTAATAGTGAAATCACTATATAGTAAAGTGACGTTTCTATGCGACAAAGTGCCACTTTAATACTACTTTAATAATAATAACTATTTTGTGTTTAGTAAAATAGTACATTATCAGTCAAAATGCGAAAAATAAATATAAAGCTTCCTTCTTTCTAGTATGTTTTTTAAGTTTCCTTTTTTCTAAAATGATACTTGGGTGCTTTTTGGCTAGCCTTGTGATTCTTTCTTAAACCATATTTTTCAGTAAATTATGTAGGTATAAGTTTACAATTAATTTTTAATAATAAGTTTCTTCCTGCTCCTTTTTCAGGATTTTTTTTGTATTTTTAGCATTTTTTTTTAATATTTACCTAATTGGAAATATTTAGCAACAATGTAACTGAAAAAATTAAATAAAAATTTAATGTATGCTCATAACGAAATATTACTATTAAACCATAATCAAAACCATTATTTTGTGTATATTTACTATTCTTCATTGATAAATTTGCAGGAAAAGTACAAAAATTCTAGAGATATTGGCAATATATCCCTCCCACGGAAAATATATATTGACGGACTCAATATACTGACGGGCCACAATAAAAATTAAAACTTATTTTCATCAATATATTTGCCATCAATATTATTGTTTGATTGTAACACTCAGACCATCAATATATTGATCAATATCGATATTGACGCAATAATATTGACTGTGTAAGGGGTCCTGTAGAGATCATCGTTTTTCTGCGGTTGCAGATTTTACGAAATCGGTCTAACACACCTGTGAACGCACAGTAAGACCGCGCCAATATTCTTGGCTAAAGATGTGACCTCGATAGGAGGGGACCGAGTGGTACCATCGATCTTTACCCTTAACCACAGTAAGACCTCCGGCAAGTTAAAACCAAAAATCAAAATTGAGTGCCTCACTTTTTGGGACTGCGTGTATCAACATGAAAATATCTATTTTGGATGTAACGTTCATTGGCATTTTTACAGCATTCCTTCATCTATTCAATTTATCCAACAAGTTCGTTTTATTCGACACAGGCTGCGGCATAATTTTGTTTACAGGCTTATTTGGACTTACCTGTATCCTAGCTTCATTTAGTTTTGTACTCCTAGCTAGTTCTTCCCTACAGTAAATATCAGGATAGTGGCTTTTCGAGAAAGCTGCTTCTAGTTCTGCTAATTGCTCCTGGGTGAAGGTGGTACGATGTCTTCTTCGCGCTGGGGTAGGGCATGAGGCTGTTGTGGGGGTATGACCTGCATGTTGAGGCTGACCAGGTGAAACAGTACCTATTGAACTACTGCCTGTGCTTTGGGGCTCAGGTTTAAGTTTTTTAAAGGCTCCGTCTGAAATTAAAAAAATAATTGAGTTCTGAAAAGGGAAAAAATAATTCTTCATTCTTTCTATATAAGTACTACTCTCGTAAAAAGTTGCTACAGTTTGTTTTGGAAATACAAGAGATTAATAAAACCTTATAATCAGGAGCGGCCACGGGCGTGCTATTAAGTTTTTTAAATTCATATAAATTAAGTACTAATGGTGTTGTAGAGTCACAAATGTGACCAACACGAAGATATGAAAGCAGATATGATCGAGGAGAATTTTAATCAAATGTTGGATCTTATTCCTCTCGGATCTGTGATTATATTGGATAACACAAGTTATTGCTCCAGACAGGTTGAGCGAAAAGCCGATATAAGCGAGTCGTTATCAGAAAATTGCTTTTCAAACTATGGTACTCCAGAAAAATTCGTAAATAAAAAAAACGGAAAAATCAGTAAAGTTTTAAAATTTGGGAGAAATATTATTTAATTTCTGTAGTTTTAATAGACGAAAAGTCCCACGTCTACTGTGGTTGCGTCAACCATTAAAATTGCAAAAACTACCCCCGTATGCGGTTTAGCGCGCATATCTGCTAAACCGTCAATTTTTCCGCGAAAATGTTTCAAGGCGAGATTAAATTGCGTAATTACCTTCACTACATTTGCTACCTTTTACAATTGACACCGGTCTCCCCCACTTCTATGTCTATTATTGATGCAATTTCTCTCCGTTAGTCTACTACGAAATCTTAAATTCCATCCTCATAATACACAAGAAGATTTTATAGTTGTTGCTTGGTCATAAAGCACAAGGACCTTCTACGTGCCTCTCTGCACCTCCTATGAGTGGGGACTTTTATATGATTGCCTCCTAAGTCAAAACAAAGTTTCAAAGTGAAACATTGTGTTTCTTCCATTTCCCTCTACACCCCCCCACCCTTTTGAGCAATCATTGACTGGACTAATAATAAGAATAGTTGATGCCTGTGAATGAATTTCTAGAATAATTACAGATTACATGTTGCTCCATTTAATTTTTAATTCGTACGGCTTATAGCATATACCTACCTACCTACGGCTTTACGGCCTTTGAAAAAGTGTATCGAAGTTGATAATCGAATCTTTTATGTTGAATGGGGATCCTCGCAAGAAGTTGCTTCTACTGCATGAATAGTTAACAAAAGGTGAGAACAGGCAAATTCGATTGGTGAACTTTAAAGATGACGTTTCAATTGGCTTATATTTGGCACGACCTCTAAGAAGCAGGCTGTGTATTTGCTCCATATATTTCTCCAAAGATCAGTATAAGTATATAAATTAAAATCATGGAAAATGGGTATAGTTTATACGATGGAAATTGAAACTGTATAAAAACAACAGCCGGCACCCCTTTATTGTCTATGCCTAAATTAATAAAAAAAAATAAACGAAAATATTGTAAAAAAATTACATTTATATACGTATATACACGATAAACGCACATATGATCGATTATAAAACACCAAAAATATGTGTATGAAAGAACTTTTTCGTCTTCTGATGTGGAAAACTGAACTTCTTCTGTGGTTGTACTATCAGAATCATTTTCTGGAAATGTTTCTTTTTCCTGATTTTTGGAGTAGAGGCCTTTGCTGGTTGATTGTTCTTGAAAGTCTTGAACAGAATCACTTTTTCCTGGTGAAATTTGAAGCCTCTTTCTACGTTGTCGAGTTGCTGTTGGAGCTGCGTCTTTACGAAGATATCAATTACAACCTCTGATACGTTTCTGTTTGCATTTTCTTCTTCTTGAACCCTACGAGGCAATTTTTCTTTTGGTTTGGCGGCGTCTACAGGATATATACCTGTTTTTTGAAATCCTGAAATAACGTTGGTAGATCCCTTGTTTTCTAGTTCCAATTTATTTTGACGTTTGAAAAGATGACGTGGAAAACTATCTTTTGATAGAGTGATGGCTTTTAGTCCTTCAGCTTGTTTCCAAGCGCTCAAAATTTCGCGCCAATATTTTTTTAGAGGTGCATAGAATATTACGTCTAAGGGCTGCATCAAGTGGGTTGAGTTAGCCGTTAGACATATGAATCTAATACTCACGACCTCTAAGAAGCAGGCTGTGTATTTGCTCCATATATTTCTCCAAAGATCAGTATAAGTATATAAATTAAAATCATGGAAAATGGGTATAGTTTATACGATGGAAATTGAAACTGTATAAAAACAACAGCCGGCACCCCTTTATTGTCTATGCCTAAATTAATAAAAAAAAATAAACGAAAATATTGTAAAAAAATTACATTTATATACGTATATACACGATAAACGCACATATGATCGATTATAAAACACCAAAAATATGTGTATGAAAGAACTTTTTCGTCTTCTGATGTGGAAAACTGAACTTCTTCTGTGGTTGTACTATCAGAATCATTTTCTGGAAATGTTTCTTTTTCCTGATTTTTGGAGTAGAGGCCTTTGCTGGTTGATTGTTCTTGAAAGTCTTGAACAGAATCACTTTTTCCTGGTGAAATTTGAAGCCTCTTTCTACGTTGTCGAGTTGCTGTTGGAGCTGCGTCTTTACGAAGATATCAATTACAACCTCTGATACGTTTCTGTTTGCATTTTCTTCTTCTTGAACCCTACGAGGCAATTTTTCTTTTGGTTTGGCGGCGTCTACAGGATATATACCTGTTTTTTGAAATCCTGAAATAACGTTGGTAGATCCCTTGTTTTCTAGTTCCAATTTATTTTGACGTTTGAAAAGATGACGTGGAAAAATATCTTTTGATAGAGTGATGGCTTTTAGTCCTTCAGCTTGTTTCCAAGCGCTCAAAATTTCACGCCAATATTTTTTTAGAGGTGCATAGAATATTACGTCTAAGGGCTGCATCAAGTGGGTTGAGTTAGCCGTTAGACATATGAATCTAATACTCATTTCATCGCATTTCTCTATGATAGATTTTGAAAAGTGCGATAACGTTATCTCCAATTAATGTATTTCTTTCAGGTTTTGTACAAAACATGGTATTAATGTATATAACCAGTCCTCGAAACAGATCGCGTCAAACCACCCACTCTTTGAACGATTACAATGTGCAGCGGGTGCTCCTCCTTCCTTCCATGTGTCCCATAGGTGCTCTGCGTGGTACACGACGTAGGGCGTTAACAAAGTACCATCCGCTGTTCCAGCATACATAATGCTAATGGGCGTTTTCGTTAAATCTAATATCCTTTTTGGATATTTGCATACAAATAAACTTTTATGCCTTGGGGTCGTCTGTTACATTGGTTTCATCATAATTGATGATATAATCAGGACTGATATAGGCAATCTCGCTAGCATAATGTTGGAAAAAACTGTCAATGACTTCCGACGAAACAGCAGTACGTTTTGTTGAAATGTTTGCACATTGGCGCGATGAGAGTTGCTGCTTATGGCGTTTCATAAAGTCCAGTCCCTTCCTGGCATGTTGTTTAAATTTGATATTTTTCTTCCACGCCTATCCAATTATATTTTTGCAATAAATCGCAAATCTGTCATATCAATTCCCCATTTGGACATTATTCTTAAGTGGTGGGTAAACGCTGACTTTTCCCCCGAAGAAAAGAGATGGGGATGTCCTGCCACTGACTGTACTTTATTTTCACCTCTTACTTTACGTCCTATGGTGCTAGCAGGCACTTTAAACCTTTTTGAAGCGTCCCTATAACTCATGCCACGATCAATGGCTTTCAGGCCATCTGTAACAAAAAAAAACAGAGAAAAAGCCAAATTGCCCCATACCCCGACCCAAGAAGACTCATTCCAGGAAAAGCATCCCTAAAAAACATGCGAATAGTTAATTAAATTGCAGACGCGAAATGGTGTTTACAAGTCTCTATAAAATTACCTTATAACAATAAAATTAATTGGCTACTTACTGTTACTAGTGTAGTAGGTACTGGAAGTTTGCACTACAAACAAAAACACTAATTTTTATAACAGTATTAAGCATCCGCTCCCGAAGACTGGATAAACAAGACTGAACTGCGTTTGCCGTCAGAAAAACATGACACTTGACAAAAAGTTAAGCCTACCACACACGTCGATATGAAATCATATCAAGATATCGGTGCATCGAAAATGTTTGTTACATGAAAAACCAAATAACCCCCTCCTACTGTATACTAGTAGTCAAATTCATTATTTACTTTATTGTGAAAATATAGTGCTGAGAAGTAGTGCAAGTGAAACATGCGGATATGCTTCCATCCTCCATCTCGCCCTGGATTTTCTCGAGGTTCGCTGCGGATCAGAGCAATAAAGTGACCGTTGAATTATGTAAATATTTGGAAACGTAGCCAACGCTGCCGTCTAAAAGCGACGGCAAGCGGTGGTGTGGTCCTGACGCGAGAGTAACTATATCCAGTCGACAGTAATAAGATTGTGTGAGATTCTTTGTGGCGCGCGCCGGTGTCAGTAATTGTAATTAGGTTCCTACTAACTGCATTAATAAACAGTAATGAATTCAATAAGGTTTACTTGCCGCCGACGTCGTTTGTCACCACAGACACCTGTGCATCAGCACCCCTTATTCAATCTAATGTGACCGATAGACGTAACGGTATTAATGAGCAATCGATCAGGTTCCAGATATCGTTAATTGAAATGACACTATGAATTTATCATGGAGTTTACAAGTCATTTTATCATCAGCAGATTTCAGGAGGAAACTCATAAATCTCGGTGAATATTACCCACTACGCATTACAGGATAGTTTTTCGGGAACAGTATGAGAAGACACGCTGTGATTTGGGCAAGTGAATGTGAAGAGAACCTCCTAACATTTCAACCACATAACATAAACTAAAGAATGCTGCTCTTCTTCAGCAGCTCATTTTCGACTTTTATTACCATAATAGGTTTCTTAATGTTTAAGAGAGTAAGTAGCACGTAGATGCGATACAAAATGGCATAGATACCAGCGCGTTGATATTCTTATTTTAGTTTACAAAACACCGTAAACCTGGGTAAACCAATTAAAAACATTCATACTGGGGCCATCTACGGAGATGAATCTTCATATTGTCACAATTCTATGTTTTGATACACTATATATGAAGATTTAACTCTGATGGATTTCCTTTATACTTTCATACAATTTTTGGAGTTGCTTTCTCAAAAATTTTCAAAATTTTCCAAAATAAAACAGAAATATTGTTATTTCTAACAAACGAGGTAAAATAAATATGAGGAAAATAGAAGGAAGATGTATTAACATAGTGACGTGGTCAGGATTTAATTTTGAGGGATCCGAACATCAGTACCGGGATATTAGATCCGCCCTGTGAGACATTTATAGCGCTGTAGGCGTAAATTTTGAAAATTTTCAAGGAATACTGATACTGCTGTAGGATACTTTCAATGGAATTTCAATGATAAATTCATTTATACAAAAATACCGACTTTCCTAAGAAAAAGTTTTTCCTCTCTTTCAAATAAAAAATTAATAAAACAAAAATAAAATAATAAAAATGCACTTTGCCGTTAGTAGCTGTTAGTTTTAGGACTCAATTAATGTAAAATCGGTATCGGTACGTACGCCGCCGCCGTGCGCATAACTTGCCAAAGAGCCAGAGTTCTGCGTTTGCAATTATTTGCAAGAAACTACGAATTCTATAATTTGCACGTGACTGGGTGAAATCAAGATATCAAATAAGCAATTTCTTAATATTCTCTTCAAATTTAGTTTCGGGGAAGTCTGCACCACCTGGACTACGTCCCTGATTACCAATATTTTACATAAAGCACTTAAAAATAAAAATTGGAAGTACTAAACTAAAGGACCACTTTTTGGGTCTTCTGGTCGGTAATTCATTTTATGATTCCTGACAAATCTAAATATTCTGATATGTCACTATCAATTGAGATGATATTCAAATTTCTCAGGCATTCTTGAGGCATCTATGACCTTAGGTTGTTTTGAATTAATTTCAATTTAGAGAAACTTTTCTCGCCAGACGCTACCGAAACTGACAATGTCAAAAATATTCTAAGTGCAATTATTGTAAGGTTGGTAAAAAATGAAATTAAGTCGATTCGGATTATGTGATTTAAGATACCTATCGAAAGGTAACATATATATCTAAATTAAGTGATTTATATATACGAGTACCCAATTGGAGTCTACCCAAGTCGTGTAGAATAGCGCCATTCTTTGCCAATGAAGCTTTAGATCTTAATCAAAGCATGGTTTTTGTAGTCTTCAGGCATTTTTAGAAAATGGTATAAGAAATTAAACAAAGAATCACATTCTTTTAATAGGTTAAAACGTTCAACGATTGATGATATATTATGGTCTAAGATTGGTAGGAAACATTTTAGGTAGGCTATTTTAAATTGTTGTCTTGCTTCAATAACAAGCTCATTTCGAAACTCATCGAAATAAAAAAGGCAAATATTTTCCTTTTTGTAGATTCAAAAAATTTACGCTACTTACAACATACAGCTCATTAGCAAGTTAAGTGATGAACAGAATTAATTAAATGTTCAACTCTGTCATCTGTACTTTTTGATTTGATAAATCTGTAACTTTTTTAGAGCTGCTTTACATTCTGCAATGATTTTCTATCATTTTCTTATGATATTTATTTTGAACAATATATAATGATGTCAAAATAACGATGGAACAGATGAGCTATGGAACAAATTATGGCTACTTCTTTTTCCGTGCATGACAGATTTCAAAATTTATTTATTTTTTGCATATGCCTTTTTTGTTATTTAATATGATTTATTACCTAGCTAAATTATGTAGATTCCATATACTATTACCCAATGTCCAACAACATCTATATCAAGCCTATAAAAAATGTATATGTAAAAATTGTATCAACCAACTTTTTTACATTTTTTGATATTCAAAACAGACCCAGTTTTATCGAATTTCTTCAAGAGTTTTCATAAATTCTGATACCAGAACATGAGACCAGAACCAGACCAATACCATAATGAATTAAGGGAAACGCGCTCTTATAATTACAGCATTTCAGCATGTTTCTTAAGATAATTAACTAAATGTGTATGTTGAAAAACTTATACAAAATATAATAATAATTAATTTAACATCTAAATGAAAGCAGCAATTTACTATGGTATTGGAAAATATCTATTAGATATTATTTTAGATATACCTACTTTCATTCAACAAAGCAATGTATGCATTAAAATTTGCATGGCTACATTCCAAGAAAACGTTTACACAACAATTTCATGGCTTTTATTTTTTTTGCGCGCGACCCTAATTTTTTTCTAAAATAAAAGTAGCTTAAGTTACTGCATATAACATCAGCTATCTGCCAGAGAAAGTCCCTCAAGTCCCAAGTTCGGAGACAGACAGACAGACAGACAGACAGACAGACAGACAGACAGACAGACAGACAGACAGACAGACAGACAGACAGACAGACAGACAGACAGACAGACACACAGACAGACAGACAGACAGACAGACAGACAGACAGACAGACAGACAGACAGACAGACAGACAGACAGACAAATAACAAAAAAAATTAAAATTGTTTTTTTGTTATAAGTACCGGTTATACTTTACTTTCATATGCATTTAGTAAAAAGCTGTTACTTTGAAATTACAGACACTTATTAAATTATTTTTATTAAATTATTTTTATTATTATTTATAGTAGGTTAAATTATTTACATAGGGTTGAAAAGGGCCTAAATGTAATGGGACACCCGATATACCTATTGTTTTATTTTAGTATCCCCGAAGAAGAATCAAAATAGATTCTTAAGCTTGAAAAAAAATGGGTACCCTTGACTGCATACGCGATCAAACATATTTCAATATTACGTAAAGCTCTGTAGACCCATCCTTTTCATTATATTTATATTCCGATATATCTCGACATATTTTCCCTTAGTGAAAGCCAAGTATCAACAATCCCCTTATCTAAATACACATTGTAATAGCCATCTAAATTAGCCGATAATTACAAGTTAGACAAGCCGAGAGGAGAGGCACTTCCCCAAGCACATGTCACTTGGGCCGGTTTGCGAGGGCACAATATGCCAAATTGAGTGTAAACCAGAATGGAACATTGTGATGTTCCGTGTATTGGGCGCATTGTGCCACTGCATATGCTATCGGAGTAAGCGGGGTAAATTGACACTTCATTAGGACACCCTGAGCGGTCGTTACCAGCCCATATGTACATGCACTAAATGCACCCCAGTACGACCCGAGTACAATGAGGATTACTGTGATTATACGAAAAATGTCTAGCAGGTGATCATTTATTCATATGCGCTGACTGTCAGTGCAAACTACCGACATTGGTAAAATGAGTACTATGGCTTCATCATAGCATCATAGAGATTGCATGTAAAGCAAATTAAAATAGCTGTAATGTATATCTTCGATAAGTGAAATAAACCCACAGGACATTAATCTTTATAGTCCATAATGCTGGCGGTAAATTGATGATATACGGAGTATCTCTTTAGTTAGTTAATAACATTATAATTGTCCACAGAAAATTAATATCAAAATATCCCGTATTAATTATAAATTAGAATAACGTTTATTTCTATACTTATATAATTTAATTTTTACATAATTTCACATAACTGTCTTAATGTGGTGGAAAAGCAAACATTGATCAACCCACAAAAGAAATCTTGTAAGTGGAACAGTTCATGCTGCATCCTGCCACAAAAGAAATTTCGACGAGTTAATACACAAATTTTATATACTAGTAAACTACATACTTTCACAAAAAACCTAAAGCAAAATAACAATAATAACAAAAACAAAGAATATATATCATATACTTCATATATATCATATAATATACAATAACCATTTTATCTACCCATACAATATACAATAACTTCTTTTTTTAATAGTTCAAAAACCCAATCTATTGAGAATTTCGACTCTACCAACATCGACAATATATTTTTTTGCATCCTATTTAAATTTCATTATGGCCAAAGTGTTTTTTAATTGTTGAGGTAGTGCATTGTATAGCCTAGGTGCTAAATATTCATAGCACCTTTGACCAATAGTTTTTAAGGATGTCCTCGTTTTAAAAATGTCATTTGTTTATTTCTTGTTTGATAAGTATGATCTAGAGGTTCAAGTTTATTTTTATTTCTTAATTGATTAATTGTAACGTTATGGAAATATAACTGTCTGATGTCCAAAAATACCACTGTCGGTGTAAACTGAATCAGTTGGGTAAGTACGCTCTTTATTATATATTATTTTTATAAGTAATTTTTGTAAGGTTTCTCATTTTTTGAGGAGTGTTGTAGCTACTCCGCCCCAACCAAGAATCCCATAAGATAGCCTTGATTCTACTAATATTACGCATTAGTAGAATCAAGGCTATCTTATGGGATTCTTGGTGATAACATTTTTAAATGTGATACATCCAGTATATTTTTTAAATATTTGAATTTAAACGGAACCGTTCTAAGGGTATTTGTAATGCTAATTATGTGACTATCCAACCTAAGATGGTAATCAATATTTATTCCTAAGTATTTAACACATTCTGTTGATTAAATTTCTAATATTTGCCCTTGGTTATTAATTGTTAGTTTGTCAAAGTCAGGTGAATTACGTTTATCACAGCTCAACGGTAACAACATGGTTTTCTTGAAATTTATTGTTAAAAGTTTATAGTTACACCAGTCTACAAGCTGATTAAAAGCATTCTCTACTTTTTGTTTTAGGTGTTCCCAGGACTCATCTTTGTAAAATAATACTGTGTCATCAGTAAAACTGATAACTGAGCCGTAGCTGTTCAAAGTAAGCAAACTATTAATATATATTACGAATAAGACTGGTCCTAAAACCCCCCCTGTGGAACTCCACAGACTACAGTTCTCTCTCTACTAGTTTTAGAATTTATTATAACGCGTAGCTTGCGATCACTCAGGTAACTTTTCATTAGATTGAATTGCATTTCCTCTTAAACCGATATCCTGCAAGGCCTCCAACAGCTGTGAGTAAATAAAATAAAATGATAAAAGATAAACAGTTTTATCAAAGTCATTGAAGACGAGGACGACAAGAACTTTAGAAAAAAGGACTTCAATTTGCGCTACTCAACCCTTTCGAGGTGTGTAACCAAAAAATAAGCAGAAGTTACATTACATTTGGATATTCGAAACACAAGTAAGTATTTACAACGGAAGAGGAACAAAAATTAGTTTCGTATTTCAAAAGATCAAGCGAAATTATGTTTGAACTTGCTCCTGTAGACGTGAAGCTAATCGATAAACCGATATCCTGCAAGGCCTCCAACAGCTGTGAGTAAATAAAATAAAATGATAAAAGATAAACAGTGTTATCAAAGTCATTGAAGACGAGGACGACAAGAACTTTAGAAAAAAGGACTTCAATTTGCGCTACTCAACCCTTTCGAGGTGTGTAACCAAAAAATAAGCAGAAGTTACATTACATTTGGATATTCGAAACACAAGTAAGTATTTACAACGGAAGAGGAACAAAAATTAGTTTCGTATTTCAAAAGATCAAGCGAAATTATGTTTGAACTTGCTCCTGTAGACGTGAAGCTAATTGCATGTCAATGCGCCGTTTTTTATAAAATAGCAGTACCATAATCTTGGATTCAAAACAAAAAAGGCCGGTGAAGACTGGTTTTCCTACTTTCTGCAACGTAATACCCATTTATCGATCCCGCAGCCAGAGGCGACAAGTTTAGCGAAATGCACAAATTTCAACAAAGAAAATGTTTCCAATTTTTTTGAAAAGCTGAGTGACGTTTTAGAACTGTTTAGTTTTTAGCCCAACTGAATTTGGAATAGGGATAATACAGGTGTAAATACAGTTTCACGTCCTAATAAAATGGTAGCGACCAAGGGAGCAAAACAAGTTGGAGCTCTCACGTCAGCTGAAAGAGGCTGAAAGTTACAATGGTCGCAGCTGTAAGTGCTCAAGGATCTTCCATGCCTGCAATGATTATTTTTCCTAGGAAGACTTACCGCCAACATTTTATCAGAGATGGTCCTCCAGGATGCATTGGAGTAGCTAATGGCTCTGGATGGATGAATGAGGAAACTTTTTGTGACGTTTATTAACCACTTCATTAAACTCCTGGATAATCACTTATCACACCATAGTGTTACAGCGATAAACGTAAGCAAAGCAAATGGTGTGGCTATGCTCTCGTTTCCACCAAACTACTCACACAGATTGCAGCTACTTGATTTATCCGTATTCAGCCCTATTTTAAAATACTCTGAAGTTAAGGAATAAAGTCTTGGCTGAATAATAATCGAGGAAATACGTTAAACATCTACGATCTACCAAAGATTATTAGTGAAGCACACCTAAGAGCAATGAATCGAGCTAATTTTCTAGATTTTCGTCAGCTGGAATTTCACCATTTAATTCCGAGGCATTTGATGACAATAATTTGCGTCTTTTGTTACGGATCGACCAACTCCATTTGATGAAAATCTGGATGATTTAATTCTTAATCTTCAGGTAGAATCATCCAATAATGTAGAGGTGGTTCTAAATAACTCAGTGCAATGTAACGGTCTTATCGTAGAGAATCCTCTAGAAGGCACATTCACCCCTCTTACAATTGTTACGACCTTTTCCTAAGGCACCACCAATGAAGGAAAATAGCAGAGATGAAAAAAAATGGCGAAAAACTGCTTTGACCGATACGCCTGAAAAAAATCACTTAGAAGCGGAAAACAAATTGGAAGAGAAGAAACTGAAGGTTATTAAAGTCGCAAGAAAATCACCTGCACAAAAGTGAAGATACAAGAGAGTTCATCTGATGAAAACGATGAAACAATCTGCCTGAGGTGTCAACAAAAATATAAAAATAATGAAGAATGGGTGCAATGTCAACTTTGCAAAACGTGGGCACACTGGATCTGTGCAATGAAATACCAGGTATACATATGTAAAAATTGTAAAAGTAATGATAGTGCCTCTGAATAAATGTTGCAACATACCCCAAGATTGGTATTAATTGCAACAGGATCACAATTTTTGTATTTTGCAGTTTAGTTTTTTAAGTTCCTTAACTTCGCATTTATATTCCTTGAACATAAATATACATAAATAAGAGATTTTTTTCTTCCATATATAGTCAATAAAAAAATAAAAAATAGAAAGGTGTTGCATCTTGCTTCGGTCTCCCCCACCACTAAGTAATTTATACAGAAATATACCTCGATATTTAAAATATTTTTTTTTATTTTCTCACTAGTTTATGTCTACTAGTTTATGTCTACTAGTTTATTTCTCACTAAATGTCTAGGGGTATATTTTTATTATGTTTTTATATAATGTTCTTGTAAATGGTTATCTAATTACAACCATATAAATATTTAAAATATTTTTTTCAATAAATTATTTATAGTAAATTTCTTCATAGCAATTCCACTATTCCTCGATTAGGATCTTACTTGTTCGCAAAGAATATTAACTCCTATCTTAATAAGTTAACTCAACATGCGTTTCTTTACGAGCTAATAACACATGTAATAACAATTACCTACAGGAGAAATATTGCTCTGTTTTATTACGTACTGTACACTAGCAGCAGAGGTTTAAGGTATCCGATAATATATAGGCCTTAGTAACACTTTAACTGATAAAAATTAAAATAACGAAACACACACACACACACATGTTTTGTAATGTTTTTTGTTAATTTGTAATAAGACAATCTTTTTTTGTTATATACATATCAAGTTCTCACTTTTCGCAATTTTGGACATTTTTGGTCAATTTCTAATGAAAAACCACATTATTTATTGTGCTCTATGACAATAACAGGTGAAACAGCACAGCAGAGTCAAAACTCTTAACAAACTGCAAAATGTGTTTCATGCGTAGTTTGTAAAGTTGATAAAAGTCGTACCTTACAATATACACACCAAAACACTTTAACGTATCTCAATAATTCACTCACCAGAATGATCCGTGATGGATCTAGTAGCTGATGGAGGCGTGTGTGCCGGCGTATGGGCGTGATGATCATGGGAATGATTTAGGCCTCCATATAATGCACTAAAGTCCTCCGCGGAAGACCCACTTGTACTGTTGCACTTCCTGTTGGTACCCTTGTCTATGTTATTACTAGAACTAGTCAAGTGACCATGATGGTCCTCCAGTAACCCTCCAACACCCAACAGGTTCCCCATGCCTACCAGATTCGGCCTCAATTCATCCATCATGGCTTTGGACTGCGGGCACGCGTTGAAGTTCAGCTGCCGGCTGAAGATCGCCGGAAAAATGTTGAACTGCTGATGAGACAAGTCCTCAGAGGAAGTAGGAATTGAGGGGGCAGGGGACGCTCCCAGAGCCCCCAAGCAAGAGGAAACACCCTTGAAATCCAACTTGATGCCTGCTTAAACTGTGATTAATCTTCCGGTCATCGAGACCAAAATCGATTGTTTATTTTACTTGCAATTATTTTGTTATAGTTTTATTATGCTTCAAGGTTGATTTGATACTATAAATGACTGTGTTTTATGGGTATTTTATCTCGTGTTAATTCTCTGTGGATTATGTCGTGTGAGCGTTCGTAGTTGTATCACTTATCTTATATTTAATAAAAAGTCACAGCACTTAACACAAATTCTCCTGTATGCACTACACCATAAAACGACCTGGAATAAAGAAAATTGATTAAATTACGCCTATAAAATCTACCCACTATCCCAATCCCAGTAAGTAAAGTAATATTCCCATTAAAAGTTACATAATGCCACCCAAACCGACAAACTTTAAATTTAAATGTTTTGGACACGTTTACTTTTATATGAAATAATCCTGAATGTATAGTCATTCTACCACAAATATTTAATTATTTCTCATATCTACAAACATGTTAATGTCTGCAAAAATTAACTAATTAGTCTCAATGAGTCGATTTAAAAATGTCATAAGCGACTGAAGGAACAAGTCACCCACTGTTCTTGTATAATGTAACAACAAAATGATTGATAGGTGTACAATGAAAAAAAGCGACGGAGCAGAAGTAAGTAGTTATAGAATACATTCATTTCAAACATCAGTTAGCTTAACACACAAAATTCTGAAAATATGAACTACTGGACTAGAAATAATTATTATTAATACGTTTACATTGTCATTTGGAGGTACTTTGATGATGTATTTGTATATATTATACATATACGTTTCAAAGGCTCTCCTTTGTTCTTGTTTATCAATATATTTTTGACATTATTTCGTTCCTTTTTAAATAAAACTTATAACCCATGTCGGGGGTATTTGTTATGCATGTACTGGAATATTAGAATTTTATTACTAATAGTAATGAAGACATCACCTCACAATATTTTTTAAACTAAACTACAAGGCCTTTCTTTTCACACGTATGAAGGAAGATCTACTTAACAACTGGCTATACTTTGAGGACATTTTATTGGTTAGGGTTCGAGACATTTATTAATATCGCTAAGACTGAAATTAATAGTTTTTAAATTATCATTGAATATTTAAAAAAATATAAAACATATTTTCACAAAACTTCAGTACACTATTGAAAACAGATCAAATAGTAGATTCGTCAAGAGATGATCTAATTTGAAAGTTTAGTTTTCTTGTAAACCACAAATAAAATGAGCCTATAATACCTTTGAAACCACGAGAGCAGCAATAAATATTTTTGCTGTTAATAAGTACGGTCCAATAAATTAATTTCAATCGTGATAATGCATTATTTTTATTCTCTATTGCCATATGAAAATGTAGTAAAAGAATACGTACCTAGTGAAAGCACACTATCCAATATGACAAATTTCTGGAATTCCGCCTGCCCATATCCACTTAACCGACACCTCAGCTGCTCAATCGCAACAATTGACTTTCGCTGATATTGTTAATATCTGTGACTGATTTAATTAAATTTTGGAGTACAGTTAGCTTGGATCTAAATATGACTAGCTTATGGCTAAGCCAAACACCAAGTGAATATAACGACATTAAATTGTGATAGCCTTGTTCTGTTATCAGGATTCTCTGGATGCAACCCCAACATTTCCCTTCTTCGTCGGAAGTACTGGAGCGAGAGCGCTGTAAAATTCAGACTTCCGTCCTCGAAAACCTAATCCAAAAAGCTCTGTGTACAACTAGCGTGCGCCAATAGCGGACGTAGCGTGTGAGTTTTAGGGATGCGATTGGCCGGGGAGGGGGTGCACACCCTAGCAACGCCAATAAGGGTTGAGGCGCGGCAAAATGGTGGAGTATCTACCCCAGGCGGCCGTTCGATTTTTATATTTTGACACAGACCTTTCATCGTTTTTCCCTTAAAAGTGTTGTGTTCTCCACGAATGGCTGTTTGCAAAAAAGATACTGGCTTTAAATAGAAATTAAGGTTGTATGGCTCTATGCTCTAAGCGCCTTAAAAGATTATTTTTAACTGATTGATTCCAAACTGATAATGAAACTTTTAGGTTTTTTATGTTCATTCTAATTTAGCCAGAGGATTATCCTCAATTGCACCATATCAAGCTGGCAACTATTATACACCTATATAAGTTTTTGAATATCCAAAAGTCATAATATCATGTGAAGATAATAATATTATAAAAAATATCAGTTTTCATTAATATACTCGATATATCAAGATTAAAAATAATTTGCTTATTAATGCAGTTTAATGTTGTGGGAAAAATACACTAATTGTACAAACGAAATTAGAGACTATACATCTTGTGTTGATATTTTATCATAGAGACTATACATCTTGTGCTGAGACATCTTGTGTTTGTAGCAATCCATTACACAGACAAAAATCAAATGAAAACACTTACCAGTTGTATATCTGGACGTATATACGGAAACGAATGATTTAGAAGTTGTTATCGAGGCTCTCCAGAATGATGCACCATTTATTTAGTTGGTCATTTGTACTTGAATTTACCATTAATACCTACTATTCTCATAGGGACATTTTTAGGTGTCATTAGTTTTGACAGGAACTCACATTCATAGAGAACAACTCCTTACCTAGTTAACTATTTATACTTTTTCTATTTGTACATATTAATATTTATATAAAAGCAATATTATTAAAACCACTACTTTTCTTATCTAGGTATATGTTAGAAAATATTGAATTACATATGTAGTAGAATTCATAAGCATTTAAAGAAGTGACACAGAAATTGCTTGCTTGGTCCTAACTAAAATTATTTGGTGAATCTAATGTATTTATTATTTTTTCGAAATTTCGAAAAAAAATTATATTTTCACCTATATCTACTTAAATTTACCATTAATATATACTATTCTCATAGTGACATTTTTAGGTGACATAGGTTTGACAGGAACTCACATTTATAGAAAGAAAAACTACCTACTATACTATGTTCTATTTGAATACATTGATATATAAAAACATTAGGCAGGCATACAATTATCTAGGATATGTTAGACTTTAAACTGCGTAAAACCTGGTAGAATCTATTACAACAACTATTTTTCCTAGCTATATCTATGCTAGAAAATATTGATTTACATACTTATATAATAGAATTAATAATAGAATTAATTCATAAGCGTTTATAGAGGAAGTGATACAGAAATTACTTGCTCAAAACTAAAAATCTTACGTATTAATTGTTTTTTCGAAATTCTCGAGAAAAAAATCCTGTTTTCACCCTGGAATATATTTATTACTTTTTAAGTTCTTTGCTATTCATATTTATTATGTAATCTTGGGTTTGTAGCAATCCATTATAAAGAGAAAAATCAAATAAAAACACTTAAGTACCTGTTGTACATCTGGATGTATATACGGAAATATATAATATGTAGATAATTTTCTCCTGATTTCATAGGCTTGTTTATATAGGCACACTCTTTGCTGGTCTATATTGAAATTAAAATACATCTAGTTTGATTTCACACTTGTTAATACATAAAAATTCTACTGGGTTCGCCTACTGATATCAAATGTCACTTATCGGATCTTGCACCTAGCGAATATTAGTAATTATAGGTTCTATAGCTACTCGTATGTCAATAAGGTCGCTAAGTCTACATTGTAGCTTCTTCTTTTAGTACAAGAATTATGAAACTTTTCCAAATCAGACCAATTCCTTAAAACGAGTGGCAAGGAATTGGTTCATAAAATCTTTTGACAATCGCCTAAAGTTATTTTTTTCGCAATGATGGTTTCAATTTTTTAATTGCAATTTGAATGTTGCAAATTATAATGCTTATGAAATAGAAGCAAATGATTATACAATGTTTCCTGAAAACGAAAATAAGAAAAACCTTTCCCTTTTTCATACCAATATTCGAAGCATTGCAAAAGATTTCGATGAATCCCAAGTATATCTATCCCAATTTAATCATTCGTTTGATGTTATAGACGTGACGGAAACCTGGAAAATTGTAGATATTAACCTATATCATACAAATAATTATGATATCTTTTATAATGGAAATCAAATTAACCAAAATAATGGTGTACCTAATTATGTATATAAAAAATTACTTAAACTGCTCAATTGCCCCTAAAAATTAGTGGAATTAATGCGTTATAAATTAAAATAAAATCTAATAAACAAATTATAAATATTATTGGCTTATATAGTCCACTGTCAACATGGCCGTTATCTTTTATAGAACATTTGTCGGCGTTGCTAAAAAATAAACATGCCAAATATAATATTCTTTTTGGTATATTCTTCTTATTAACGTTGACATACTCTAATAATTTAGAATATGCCACCGAATACCTTAAGGTTTTGAGTTTAAATGGATTTATTCTATTAATTAACAAACGAGTTGTTCACTGAATCATCTAAATCATTGACCCTGCTGAAAAATTCTTACCGAACAATTTGACAATATCTACAATATCATTAAAAGTAATATTTCGTATGACTATTATTCTACTGGTACTATTATAAAAAAATATAAATAGGAAATGCAATGAAAAAAGCATTTATAAAATTGTAAAAAAAAATTGGAAGCGAAAATTGAAGGAGTTAAAAGTAAAAATATGTAAACTTGGCAACTGATGCAGTAACTAATCTAACTTCTAAATAATGCACTTGGTCGAAGTAAACTAGCGATATGTGTCCTCGTAGATCTAGCTGAGGCTTTCGACATGGTAAGTTATAAACTTTTGTTAAATATATTATAAAACTTGGGAATTCGTGGAAATGTATTAGCCCCATTTCGTGTAACTATTTAAGGAACAGGAAACAAAAGCTTGTGATTGACGGTGTTAGTAGTGAGAAAAGAACTGTGACGTGTGGAGTGCCACATGGTATAGTCCTAGACTGCCCTGTTAACAATATACTACAATGGCTTACTTATCTTACCTACAGAAGGCAGTATCATAACCTGATGACTGCTTCTTCGAAGGTGAAAACTGGCTGGATTTACGATGGCTTTTTCAGTTCTTAAGGAACTGAAAAAGATTTATCACAAGAATACTTAGCGATAATGATCGACTGTCATCTAAGGTGGGATACTCAGATCAGCAGTATTACTAAAAAAATCGACATTTAATATACAAATTTAAAAAAAGCGTTTTCAATTTTAAACAATGACAAAAAAATAACGTATTATGCTCTTGTTGAGATGATAATTCAGTATGGTAAAATAGCATGGGGTTGTATAAGGAAAATATGTTTGAAGACATTAGAAACTCTACAGAAAAAAATTATAAAGATAATTTTAAAAGACAATATCAGATTTTGTACAGATAGAGACCGTGCGCGTGTACATGTGGCGTGCTTTGTGGCAGAATACGCCCCTATCGCGAGAAGAACGCGACTCTGCGAGAGCGCAAATGTTTCAGATTTACTAATATCTTATCAATTATTTTATTATATAGTTCTCTTGTAATACTGCTGCATAATTTGGAGTCTTCACTATATTAGTTATTTTAATCAACTGATGGAATCTGTTCAGCGCAAAATTTGCAATTATATTCTATTGAAACTTAACATAAAAGTATGATGTGTATGATGATAGACTAAATCAATTGGGAATGAAATCTCCCCTGCAGCATCAAAAGACTTATTTATTACAAAATGCTTATTTAAAATTTACATATAAACTTCTCTATGGTAAAATTCAATGCAATGAGTTACTGTCTTTATCTAGCATAAGTGCCAAACTATGCAACTAGAGACTGAATTACTTCACTCAAGTCAATATCATACAAATATCGGGCTTTACTCTACTATGAGCGAAATTATAAAGGCTGTGAATTCACTACCATTTAACATTGAACTAAACTCTTTCGGTTTTTAATCTATTAAAAGAAATATTTACGTGCTTGTTAGTACCTTTGCTGAGTAGGTTGATGTTCAACACTAATTTTTTTTTAAAAATGGGATACTTTCTGGAAACTTAATGATGTTCACGTTCTCTTTAACAATTAACTTTGCTTTTAGTATAAAATATTCTGCCCTCAAGGAATTACCATTCAATCTCTTTGACTATAAAATATAAATAAATTGATAAATATAGCTCTGAAAATAGAAGTTGAAATATCCTTCAGGTCATATTTACTTCATCCAGAAAATAAGCCAAGATAATATCTTCTTGTATGTTTGTTACTTTATGAACCTGTTTTCACTGACAAAACAATTCATATTCCATATTATATCGCTTTGATGATTTTAAAGGGATTATTTTTTGAGTTGGTTCCGCAGCCTTATTTAAAATATCGTCAGAAACTACCATAATTTCCGACAAACAAAATACTATTGATTTAAACGTGACAAGTAAACAACAAATAACTATGGAGAAGAATTAACTCAAATGCATTTAAATAATCTGATCTAAAATTGTCAACATTTTTTTATGTTAGGTTTGTTATAGCTATTTATGAAACCAGTTGGCAAAAGTACTATTTTGTGTAACTAGCAGATTTCTCAAAAGGATACAAGTTACACAAAATAGTGTTTCCCAACGTGTTTCATACAAGATTTTTTCTAATTTTCACTAATTTTATATTTTATGAGAAGAAGACTCTGAATTTTATTGAATTTTATACTTTTAAAAACAATTCAGTAGATTGTAACGGTGTGACAGCTGGTCACTTTCATAGCTTGTCAGGTCTAAATAACCTACTATGTAATGAACTTTACACAACCAGTTGCGTAATATTTTACTTTTCGTAACTGGTTGTGAAAAGTAAGACGTTTCCTAACGTCAAAGGGTTTCGAAAAGTCTCACTTTACATGTCAATATTAGAAAAAATACTATTACATATTTACTATTTCATATTTACTGAACTCGAAAAAGGCCTCATTAAATTAAATGTAATAAATAATAGGTAAGAATAGGTAGGTACAAGATACTTTGTTTATATAGGACAAAGATTATGTAAAAACATGCCTATTCAAATTTGCCTAATAATAATTATTATAATTTGCAAACCTGTATTTATATTTAAGAAACTGATTAAGATGTAGTTGAGAGATCTCTTATTGATCTCTTATTGATAGACTAATAGAATTAACATAAGACATCAAATTTTGTGGATACTCTACTACTTTTTCTCGTTTTTCTTTTTATTTTTCTCTCTCTTTTTTTTGATTACTAGTTAATTTAATTGAAATGCATTTAGATTAATCAATTATTTTGTAAATTATTGCATGACGAACTTCTTACTCCTTGTAAATTATATAATATAAATATATTATTACTATTAATTTTAAATGTACATTTCAGATATTAGGTACAATTGAGTTAGTTTTATTTTACTGATAAATTGATTTTAATATATCTATACTCTAATGTTAACATTTCGAGCACTACCAATGCTAAGTTTCAGTATGTGGAGAGTGTCATTTTTATTGCAAATTAAGTATTCAGTTCATACCACTTCTTTATGTCCCTCCGCTGTTACTACCTTGGCGTCTTTGCCATTATATAAAAACTCATCTGTTCGAGTGGGGCTTTTAAGCTTAAAAGCTGTGCTTCATCACGGGGACTAATACGCCGCTTTCGGGTAAAAACCAATGCATTCACATATTTCCCATTTCCAGGCAAACACATAACGCCACATACCGCGCGCAATACCTTTTCGCGATGGCTTTTTAAAAATGTATAAAGGTTGAAGTGCGGGCTTTACGGGTCTTAAAAGCTCTAAGCGCGTTGGCCAATTACTCCGCTAAAAAGCCTTGCATACATGATGATCCTTTTTACTCCAAAGGCAAAAACCATAATTTCTCGTAAATAATTTCTGCTCAATTTATTATGTATTTTTGGTACGCAAATCGCTCGCAGGGAATGCCCTGATTTCACATCAGTCAGCACTGAAGCATCATTTGCATAATTTCCTACATATAATTAACACAATAAATCTCGCTATAAATAGATTAATTATTATCTTCTTTTAGTTTAGTTATTATAAAGTCGAAGAGTACTTATATTGCATTTGATCTGGAAATCTAAAATCGCCAATTTTAAAAACCCCACCTTCGCCGTCGTGTCCCTAATTTCTCTCACAAAATAAAATGTCACATTTATAGGCTAGGAATATTAGGAAAAAAATTGGGGTTCAGAAGAAAGCCACTGAACATGAATTTGAAGTTTGCAAGCAAAAATTTGGCACGGAACTTTATTTTTTTGGCACTTTTTGCTCAAATTTTGGCACTGTCTTCATTCAGTCTTTGGTCTATATCAAAAAAGGAAGCGATTTTTCCGTTCTATACAAAATGAAAGTACAAAATTTCGCAGTGGCTTAGCTGATGCAGTGAAAGATGCCACGCGCCTGCGCGCATTGCGAAACGCCGTATCTTTCAGTCGTCAGCTGAGCACTTTTACACCGCGAAAAAGTAAACGGACTATTTTTTTCGTGGAACTATTTGTATGTATGTATATGAGTCGGAGTGTAGTGGTTTCACTTTGATCCTTTTTTACTTGAGTACTTTTCTTCAAATTATCCTATTTATGATGGGTGGCTTGGTGACAAAGTCTCTACAATTTTTATGTATGATAGTATGATTCTGAGTTACCGAGATTTATTACTCTAGTCCTCATTACCATCAGTCTCAGTTGGAGTGCCACAGCCCATCCCCAAGCCTGCCTAGGTCACCCATCCATGTGCCACCAACGCCCGCCTTGATTAACTTCGAGGATCGAAATCTTACCGGTCAAGTCTCGCGGCAAGGCCCCCCGTGAAAGCTATTTATGTCAACTATCAATTCGCCAAACTTTCTTGGTATTAGCTTACTCAGCGCATATTTTTCGCATGTTTGGGCGGGAAGCTGACGTACAATCCCCCAGCATAAAATCAGCTGACTACTTTTTTCCGTTAATTTACATCATAATAAGCGTACTAACAAAGTATAAACTTTCCTCATATTGTCTCTTTTATCACAATTTTACAGGTTTGGGAGGAAGCCGCGGGAGCACCCACCCCTACCATGCAAGCTGACGCTCACCTCATTTATTAGCAACATGAAATAATGTACACTAGTAAAAATTCTCAGGTTTCTTCGGATGTATCACTCAAAATTGCAGCTGCCTCCCGGTCTAATATCATAAATAACTATATTATGCTTCTACTTTAGAACTCAAAATAAGAACAACTATAACAAGCATCTATAACATTATTATGTATCTATAACAACTAAACCATATTGGGACCGTGCAGCTGCTGGGTGGGGAGGCAGTGCGAAGTCTTGCATTTTGACGGTCACGCTATTCTCGAGATTTACGTTGTAAAAATACTTTTAAAAAATAGCCACTATTAAATATTGCCATAATTGTTGATTTGAAGAGAAAAGTGGATTTCCATCGTGATAGAGCAAAAAAATCTCAACACAGGGCAAGTACGCCGTGACCGAGGATCGTGATTTTCCATAATTAAATTTAATAAACATATTATAATTACTCAAAACGAGCCTCGCGAATATGACATCATACAGTGACAGCGACACTGTATCTAAGATCGTGCGTTCGTTTATTGTTCAGTCCAACATTTTTAATCCGTAATAATAAACTTACTACGTAATACTTACTGATTTTTGCAATTTGATACAAAGATAGAACTTCCCTTCTGTCACGTTCGTTGCTGTCCATCCACCATGCCTTTTAAGAGTGGTGATGTCTGCTCCTGCATCAGTCAGTATTGTAGCAAACGTTCTCCGGAAACAGTGGCTGGTGTAATTTCCAGCATTCGACAATTCATAGAATTTTATTTTATTTTTAGGGGAACACCCTATAGAATTTATACCAAACATTGTCTGTATATTTTGGATTTCTTTATCCTAAGAAGAATCGTGAATACTCAATTGGTGACGGACGAAGAGGGGAATATTTTCTAAACATTTCAACAATATTGACTTCTTATTCAATTGACAATTATTGACTGAAAATATACCAAACTTGGCTGACTTTACTCAAGAAGACTTAAAACTTAAAATTTTTTTTTTGGATTCAAGGACTTGTATCACGAAAATGTAATATACTTGGTTGCCTATATTTTCCAAAACGCCCCTCCATTTTGTCAGTTTGAAACTTTCCTAATAGAAATTTCACTTGAAAGAATTTACTTTCATATGATTCAAACAAGTACTGAACAAGATTAATTGATGTTTTTGTAGTATGCTTTAAAGAACAAAAATGAATCAGCAGTTAATTTACCAGTGTGGCCGTTTCTTAAACCTTCACATTGTAACTCTAACTCTAACTCTAACTAACAATTGTAAATTATAAAATTTTAATAAAAACTGAATATTTTTATCATTGGATTTTCTTATTGGGTGTCTAAATGGGTTGGTGATATCCTGATTTGGGTGAACGCACATTTACTATTCTCAACCAACGTAGAAAGGTTTTTAAAAAGCTGAATCCAAATTATTAATTCAATTTCATTGATTTAGAGCCCTAATATTTTTTTCATCAAATAACCTGACAGCAAGCTGTACATTTTCTCGTGCGAGTGAGGATGGATTTAAAACTTTTTTTGAGAGAGCTTTTAAAAACACAGCTTTTAGAAACACCTTCCATATTATTATCGTTGGAAGCAGAAGATTCGAATATTTTTTATGAATCTCTGACACAATAATATTAACGAAAACCTATTATGTAAACTCATTTCTATATCGACTTTTCCTCATGATTCTTGATTCACATTTTCGAAATTCACAATTTTCAATATAACAATATTATAAATATAATCATTTGAGTTATTTTCGAAGAGCTATTAAAAAGGAACTCATAGGAAAAGTGTCTTTAGGGCATATGGCGTATTTTTCATCTCGGTCGGCGCCTCGAGCAAAAAATCTGCGTCTGGTGCCGAAAAAAATCACTTTTCCCAACTTATTGAATAACTATTCTACAAATAACTATTTCAGAAAATACTACTAATTTTTTAGAAAGTGCCACACAATGGAAGAACTTCCCATGCAGCAGAGCCGTTTCCTGTTAATCAGTAGCAATATTCATACCTACCAACAGCACGACGGCACGTGAACCCTCGCGCCTAGCAGTTTAATAGCACGTGCCCGTAACGCCCCCACTGTAAATATTTACATGCAACAAATTATAACGGCCCTCCCTCTGCATTCAGCCAATTTTATAACCGACAATCACTCAATCAAAACATTTTTGCGAATGCTCATCACCTAATAATTAACTTTGCACATCACACAATATCCGCGTTTGACAATACGCCGAGAATTGCAAGTACAATGGAACATTTGGTTAAAAAAGCTCTATGGCAATAAAGCGCCATGAGAAAAAGGGATTATTACTTTTAGGCCTGAAACTCCTGCTCAATACTACAGTAAATGAGAACGTGTGTCTATGTCTTCAATTAGATCTTAATTTTACTTAATTTCTGGGTAAATACCTACTGGTGACATTCAAATTAAAAGATGGGGTTACATAATTCAAGAATCCTATATATTTTTTGACAGATTTTTCGACGCTGGAAAGATAACTGTAGTGTCACCTAAGAAAGTGTACAAATATGGTTTCGTAAGTGCGTAATGGCAGTTTATTATTCGAAAAAAATACGCAGAATTTTGTACGGTACTACTGAATTGATTTTAATATGAATGTTACATGATGAGGCCAAACATGAACATATGGGGTCTTCAATAAAAATGAAGACTCAGAGTACAGAGTACAGAGGAGAGTACAGATACTCCCTGTATCTTTACTCTCCTCTGAAAGTACGGAGCGCAGATATTGCTTAGTTATATTAGGTCGGAAAAAGCAGCATCTGCTAAAAAAATCCAAGTGAGCTTAAATTTTGCTTAGGTACACCTTTATTTTTACTTTGGAAGCAATGTATAAAAAGTCCCCATCAATATCGAGCTTGCGTTTTTAGTTATTTAAGATCAAGGATCGTAAAACTCTTATTTTCTCAAATATCTCACTTTTCGTGAGTCATATGACTCTTTTGCGTTATTACAAAAAATAAATAACAGGAAATTCTCTACAAAAAAGGTAATAAATATTTTCCATACATACGTACATTACGCTTCAATGCGCGCCAAGAATTATCTCGCCAAAAAAGTATGTGATGCCGCTGTTAATATTTACAATAAAATACATGTGGAATTATAACATTGCTGGCTGACATAACCTCTGCACGCTTTTCCAAAGGAAATATAAAAGCTTTTAAAATGTTCGAGAGGCCGAGTTGAATCAATTTGCGGAAGTCTTTAATCACAAAAATGGTATAGTAGAGATGATTTTGGAAAATGGATTACGCACCCTTCTGACAATCTATGGAGCTCCTAAATCAGAATTATCCATTGAAAATTATCGATGTATGATATTTACGATATCAACAAGACAAATCGCAGTGAAATTGTCATTTCCACTTACTGTCGCAGCCGCCCGCCAACATCTAAGTCGAGTGTATTATTAAATAGAGAATTGACTTGGTAATGATATAAATCCCGAACAATGGGGGAATAATAATGTTTAGGAGCCCATTACGACATTATTGCCACTTCTTGCCAATTTTTTGCAACTGCAGGATGCAAGACATATTGCGGGTGCAGAGAAGCGGGCATGGAAAAGTCCTGCGCAAAACTTTGTGGTCATTGTCACAGTCAATCATGTCTCAACTCAAATGCCGATAGCGCTACCGAAGAGAATATTCCGGATGAATAATATCATGAGTTCTCATGAGAATAATATCATGAGGATGAATAATATCATGAGATCCCGTTGACGCCTTGACATAAAATATAAAAAAAGAAAATTCAAATGTTGGGGAAAAAGTAATGACGAGATAGAAGAGAATAAGGAGGCATTGGAGCAGACATACAAGATCTTGGAAGGGGAGACAAAGGACGAAAACTTGTAGAGGAGATGACAATATACGAGTACGTTAAATCATACAGAGCTCATGGTGTATAATGCATACATAATCCTATTTATGATTTTTTTTCGTGAGCAGGTTGTCTTAAAACGTAGAAATATGTTGAAACTTCGAAAGGAAAGATTTGTATGAAATTGTATCAAACTAACCTTTTCCCTATCCTATAATATATGTGGACAAGTTAGTTAACAACATTCATGAACTATATAATATAGCGGAGCAGAAGAGCTATTATACTACATTACATTATATGCATCATAATAAAATATAACTTAAATTTATTAACATGCTTTTGAATAATATTCCGTTAGATACAATGTGACCCAGAACACTGAGCTTATAAAATATAACAAAGCGTGTTAGGTACCTATGTTATAAGAATTAAAGTAGAAGTTTAAAATAGTGCTATAATGTCCGAAGAAAATGTTGCCTCGTCCATTTTCCCCTAGAGTAGATTTACTTCGGCATCAAGCATCCTTCCTGTCGCTCTATCCCTCATCCCTCATAGGACAGTGCCCATCAGTCAGAAATGATTGAAAAATAAATTCAATTTTCTGTTCATCGCTTCTATCGACGTTGGACTTTCCGTTTCTTAAATTTCCGGTAAATCTCTCCATAATATTTTTTTCGCAGAACACAGCGCCTGAAATAGCTATAAATAAGATCACCAAATGTTTTTTGCTGTGTTTAAATTATCATTAATTTGTTTAATAATAACTATTTGTGTACTAGGGTATTAAACTTTTTATCACGAATGTGGACTTTACTTGAGGAGTCGCGTAGAGTTGAGGCAAATAAATCACATAATTTAAGAGATATTAAGAAACTTTGGTGTCTAGGTACCCATTGTGTTGACACGACGTGTTGTCCAACAATTTCACGTCGCGTTCAATAAACATTTACTTTTTGCACTTGTTGCATAAATAACTATTTTTTAAAGATTTACAAAATTATACTACAAGAACTGCATAGCGTGTTTGCTGTGTGTTAATTTGACGTTTATCTGTCACTCTGTCTACTTTTAATAATAGAACAATAGATTACTTTACTGACTATTTCCCTCGTCTTAATTTCCACTAATCACAAACGCGCAATTTTGAATTACAAATGGTTTCTAGATGGAAAAACTGTATGACAGCACCTGTCAACATTTTTTTCGAGTTTACCCGCCGCAAAACTTGACAGCTGTTGTCACCAAAAATTACAATACCTTTGATAACAAGTAATTATGGTCTCCTAGGATACCAGAACACGACGCTAAACAATTTATCTGATTCTATTATCTGATCTTATTTTATTATCAATACATTTTGTAATATTGTTTTTAAACAGTGCTAGTCAGCTTATGTAGTGAAAATGAGTCGCTTTGGAAGTGATTCTATGACTAATACTGATCTGGCGATTGAGAAAAGTGTACCCTACAATACCGTTAAAACCCATACGTCAATATGGACACAGTTTCGTCAATATGGAAACAACGGAATTCTGCGGGGCAAAGAAATACGAGCTTTTGGAAACTACAAGTTTAGAGCAACTAAACCTAATCCTGAAAGATTGGGCGTGGAATATGAAGAAAGAAAACGGTGAAAATTACAAAGAACTAGCTGACAAAGACAATGTGGAAGACCGTTGCAAAAAAATGCAAGTGATGTATTTTATGAAGTGGAAAATAATTTTTTATCCATTGAAAGATATTATCTTTAAGTCTAGTAGGGAAGGTCGTAATGCGAAACGAAGGAATTTGCAGAGCTCTGCTTCATTAAAATTGTAAGAATATTACGTAATGGGACTCCAGCGAAAATTTTACCCTATTGCTTCAGTAGATCTTGCCTGGAGAGGTGGAGAAGCAGTCAATTGCAGAGTTCATTATTTTAAAGAGGAAGTGGATCATTCTGGGATTAAAACAGGTAGATAACATAATTACATATTTTTTAAATTAACTGATTTTCAAAAATCCTATTTTTTACGAAGAGTAGAATATAATCCCCTCTTCAATAAAACAGCCCAGGGTGGAGAAAAAAAGGCCGAGAGTAAATGGCTGGTTGGGGACCTACGAGGAACCTTGCCTTTTGTCCGGTTCGTCTTTTTAAAATTCTAATGGTTAAACGTTCATCTAGAATAACAACTGATAGATTTTTCTTAACAGTAAACCCATCATGAAACAAAGCACAATCAAGTGGATGATACAAAAACACTCCAGTGGGAAGAAACGAACTTTCGAAATGGACTAAAGAAACAGCAGAGAAGGCAGGATTAAATACAAAAAAAATATAAAAATAACAAACCACTCTATGCAGTAAACAGCAGTCAGTAACCTGGCTAAAGGTGGAGTGGGTGAACAAGAATTAATTAAAATTACTGGCCACAGTTCAGCCAACTCAATTTAGCCTTATCTGCAAATGGATAATGAGCATTATTCCAACATAATAAACACCCTTAGAAGTGACGCCTCAGAACCTCCAGCTAAAAAACAGACAACAGATCCTGCAGCCACTCTTCGAGCTTCTCACTGTACAGCTGTACCCAACAACAACATTAATGATTTACCTACACCCAACGTTATCAATAAGTTAACAAAGATTTCAAACAATACTGTGTAAATAATTAAGTTTGTAGTATTTTGTAATCAAATGTGATTTTTTTCAGTTTTCAAATGAATACTTACATATTTATTATGTATGCATGTATAATAGGTAGTATGTTTTGTAAGCTATGTGTATGCAGAATAATCTGTTACTCATGAAAGAGTCTTGTCAAATACCATACGAGCATCTAATTTTTCATGTGAAAAAAATGAAAACAAAACGTTGCTAAGTAATATTTTAACAAAATGCATTCGTGCAGGTGCTTCTTGTTAAAATATTACCTAGCAACGTGATTTTTTCGAAACATTAGATGCCCTTATGATATTATTTACGATTATTTCTCGTTCCTTACTGCCGATTTCGAAAAAAATAATATAAATATGAAACTCACATCTCAATCGGAATAAGAAACTCATAATATTCAGAACGCCTTTTTGTTTTTACTGCAGCATTTTATTACAGTAATTCCGAAAGTGGCTCCGATCTAGGTGCAGCAACATCTAGTGAAAACGTTTCAATTACCGATAGACTAACTGAGCCGATAATTTGATTTATGTCTCCATTTTGCCAGTGGTGACGCGTAACGAGTCACGCTATTGGTAGACTGTAATGACAGCTCGAAGCATAAGAATGATTACTTTTCTAATCTGCCCGGAAGGCACCAGTCCAGTTCTGGGGGTGCTGGATGTTTAGTGCTGGTGGCTGGTGGATATGAGCCTCTACGGCCCCAACAACAAATCGATACGTTTGAATCAAAAATGAATGTTAGTGGGGGTCTCGGAAGCAATTTAAATAAATCCATTGTGGAAATCTAAATATTTCGGGCGTCGCGGAAACCTGGAATTGGATTTTAGTCCGGTCATGGTGGTTTTCAAGTTCAGGATATTTTTAGGCATGGTGAGTTTCCATAAGTCATTTATTTTATTGTGAAGGGAGGAAAAATTAAACTCTGGTACCTGATAATGCTCCGCATAGCCACTTAAAGGTCAGAACAAGTTAATAAAGTACACAAGGCAACGCGCACGCTTTTTTGTGTTTTCTTCTGTTTTCAAAAATGTTGTACTATCCTCAGTATTGTGTTGTCCTTTACTGATTACTTGTTTTATGGTTCTGACATATTGGTATTGACATATTGGCAAGAGGAACAACCATTGCGAAGGCCTATTAGGCAAAGTGTAGGTAAGGTCTCCGCTGAGAATGAAGACAGTGCTCTGGTTCAATTTATCCATCAGAATCCTTTCGAAACTGCTGTGAAAGCTC
>CAXKVY010001062.1:0-49757 GCA_964058915.1 Tetropium fuscum
TTACGTGCCGATCCTGAAAAAGTATCGGCTATAATGAATGATTCTGTTGCTACTAATACCACCGAAATTAAACGTCTTATAAGACTAGTCGGTTGGTATCGTCGTTTTATTAATGACTTTTCTGCTATTTGTTCGCCTATCTCTGATCTTTTACACGGACGAAAAAAGGGTCAAGCGATAACTTGGACTCCAGAAGCTGATTTAGCTTTTCAAGAAGTTAAACGTCGGTTAACTTCCGCTCCTATTTTAGCCAGTCCTGATTTCACTAAACCATTCATTATCCAATGTGACGCTTCTAACACTGCTGTAGGTGCTGTGTTATATCAAGCTAGCGATGGAATTGAACACCCTGTAGCTTATGCTAGTCGGGCTTTGAATAAATGTGCAAGGAAGCTGTCAACCACGGAAAAAGAACTCGCTGGGGTACTTTTCGCCCTAGAAAAATTTCGTAGTTACGTCCAAGGGTCGCGCTTTACCGTAGAAACCGACCATTCGTCTTTGTTTTCAAATCCAAAACAAAAATTTCAAATCCAACGGGTCGCTTAGCTCGCCGGGCAATCCGTTTATCTCAATTGAGTTTTGATATAGTACACCGTAAGGGTTCTTTAAATATTGTTGCCGATGCTCTTTCTAGATCAATTTCAGAAACAGCTGTTTTAGATTTAAATACTTTACTTCCAGATAAATGGTATCGATCTGTTACTCAGAGTAGCAGAAAATCCCGATAAATTTCTTTCTTATCGTGTCGATAATAATATTTTATATAAACATATCTTTAATAATCATTCGCTTGTAAGTAATCTTTCTGATTGGAAAATTGTCGTGCCTACCAGAAATCGTACAGAAATACTCATCGTGGTACATACCATGATGACCCTACTGCTGGTCACTTTGGTGTATCAAAAACCCTTTCCCGTATCCTTGAATTATATTACTGGCCCCAATGTCCGTAGAGAAGTTTATAAATACGTTCGTAAATGTGCCATATGTGCGGCTAATAAAAGTACAAATTTACCACGTGCAGGGTTGATGGATGAATATCGAAACATTAACCATCCTTTCCAACTGATCTCTACTGATTTATTAGGACCTTACCCTAGGTCGAAAACGGTAATAAATATGTACTTGTAGTCACTGACTGGTTCACTAAATGTGTTCTAGTACGTCCCTTATCCAACTTTGAAACCATCTGTATACAGATGGTTTCAAAGTTGGGTTTCCATATTACTTCTGGGCAAACCGGAAGTGATGGAAACCTGATGGATAGAAGTGAGTGATGGAAAAGTGTCAAATAATGTAAAATTGGTCGTAGGGTAGACTGGGTACGGTTGAAACGGTGGACGGTTGAAACAAAGCGAATATCACGTGAACGTGCGTGATG
This sequence comes from Tetropium fuscum, assembly GCA_964058915.1. Taxonomy (NCBI): domain Eukaryota; kingdom Metazoa; phylum Arthropoda; class Insecta; order Coleoptera; family Cerambycidae; genus Tetropium; species Tetropium fuscum. The sequence goes on from CAXKVY010001062.1 coordinate 1,382, forward strand.
GAGTGCACTGGATGGAGTGCACTGGATGGGGTACAAGCACGATATACCCACTAAAGATAGGATGTTGCGCACTAGTGGGCGGTCCCTATTTTGACGCGTGACGTCACTCACAGAGTTGTTTACGTTCTTCGCTGTGTTGACAGTGTGCTGTTTGGTGGTTACCGGTGTTTAAAATCAATATTACATAGTTTTTATAGATCATATTTAAATATTAACTAATCAAAATGCGGTGTGCCGTTGTGGGATGTGATTCCGACAACCAATCTAAACGGAATCCGTGCAAAGACGTTAAGTTTTTTAGTTTTCCTAAAGACGCCAATCTAAGCAAGAAGTGGTTACATTTAACCAAGAGGGAGGACAAAGTTAATTTAAAAAACGCTGTAATTTGCTCCAAGCATTTCTGTGAAAGTGACTATAAGGTTAATTTAAAACATATTTTTTTGGATTATATCCCTAAGAATTATCGTGGATTAAAGGACGATGCAATCCCTACGCAAAATTTACCCCAATCACAATGTGTTTCATTATTGGGATCTTCGACATCTGGTGCTGGGGAAAAGCGAAAAAAAAATGTATTTGAAAAAAGACAAAGAGCTCAACTTATTAAAGACATCATGACACGTAAGTTTTAAATTTAGATTGAATGTATATATTTAATAATGTAGGTATGTTTATTTTTGCATGATAGGGACAAAGAAATAACTGAGCCTAGACCTAAACCAGATAATATGATAGATTTTAGAGAAGGTGAAAATTTAGATTGTAATATGGTAGTGGAGTCGAGTACTACTTCTGAAATAGGGTGATGGTTAATTTTATTTATTGCAATTTAATTTACTTTTTATCTATGTGTATTTTTTTATCATGTGCTTATGTATAAAAATGTTTAGGGTTCAAACAAATGAAAATATGAATTTCCTCGAACGTAGATTGTTAGACGTAACGAAGGAGAACGAAAAACTGAAATGTCAGCTTGCTGGGATAAAAAAAGTGTTTAGCGAAAATCAAATTAAAAAATGAACAGCCAAAAGAGGATGAAGTGGTCAGTAAGCGAGATTTCAAGCGCTATATCAATGTATGCTGCTGGCCCTAGGGCATACAGGCTTAGTCTAAAAAATGGTTATCCCTATCCAGCAGTCTCTACTTTGAAGGAATGGCTAAGAAAAATAAAATTGGAACCCGGGATTTTAAAACATGCTTTAAAAATCGCTCAATTTGCAGATATGAATGAAAAGGATCGTGTATGTACCATTATATTTGATGAAATGAAAATAAGAAATGAATATCAATATGACTCAGCAAAAGACTCTGTGATGAAGCCTTACAATTATGTTCAGGTTGCTGTGATTAAGGGAATATTTAGATCGTGGAAGCAGCCAATTTTTTATAATTTTGATTGTAAGATGACATCTGCCATTTTAATGGACATTATTAAATTTGTAGAGAATTCTGGTAAGTTTAACTATTTCAATAAATTACATAAAATATTTAATGTTAAACATTGTAGGTTTCCATGTTGTTGCTATGGTATCAGATTTGGGAGGTGCAAATCGGGGGCTTCACAGTGACCTTAATATCTCAGAGGCTAAACCATACTTTGAAAATCCTAGGACAAAACAAAAAATTTTTGTATTCGCCGATCTTCTGAAATTAATTAGGAATAATTTTGTGGACCACGGATTTTTAATTAACAATAAACCAATTAAGAAGCAAATTGTAGAGGAGGCCCTAAATGCAACATCTGGCTCAGATTTAAAAATCACACACAGTATCACCCTTGACCAACTTAATGTTACAGGACCTCAAAGGCAAAAGGTAAAATATGCCGCTAAATTGTTTTCACACACCATGTCAAGTGCGATATCCCGATGTGGAACACTTGGTTTTTTAACCACAGATAATTGGTTAGAGTGTGCAGATTTTTTTAAATTGGTAAGTATGTCATTCTTACTGAATTATTTTATTTTTTATTAATTTTCTATTTTAGGTAAATGATTGGTTCGATGTTTTTAATATCAGCATTCCAGTATCTGACTCCCGGGCAAGAAATAGGGCCTATGGATTAGCCCTTGAAGAACAGAACAGGATTTTAAATAAAATGTCTGAGGTGATTACTCAATTAAAGGTAATTAACAGTCGAAGCAAATTGCCATTTCAAAAGGGTAAGGTATTAATCTTTCAAAATATTGTTACTCTAATAACATTCTTATCTTAATTTAGGTATACTGCTGTCCAATTCTGCTCTACAAATGCTAATGGAGGATCTAAATCGTCGTTTTGGCGCTCAATACCTGTTAACAAGACGCATTAATCAAGTTGTCAGAAAACTTTTTCGGAGTGATCAGGGCAAAAGGTGGTCTCCATGACCATCCAAGCCCTTTGGAATTCAAATACAGATTAAGGTCCTTTATTTTAGGGAAAAACCAGGGAGCGTATTCGGATTATTCTAATGTAGAATTAGATGATACCCCAGATATCCCACTAAGTGGAACTTTAATTAAAAAGCTAAATATTACGTCTGAGGTATCAGCTGATTGTAATAATGAAAAATCTGTTTTATTACAAGAGTTAAACGAGCTTGAATATGACGGGCTAGAAAATTTGGCAGGTTTTGTCTGCCACAAACTACGAGATCCGACCTTACAAAGTTCCTCAAGCCAGGGCTACTCGTGGATTGATCACCTCAGCGAGGGTGGTTTGTCAAAACCATCTTTAATTTTTATGTCCCAAATTGAGGAACTTAATAAGGTGTTTCTCGAAGTTAATGGTGATGATTTAATTACTGAAAAACAAAATTTTATCCATGATCTTTTGGAAAAAAGTAGCAGTATTGACTGTCCTATAAAAGCCAAGCGATTATTTTTTAGGTCCAGAATGTTCTTTCGCATCAAAGAACTTAATAAAGCTTTAAAGGACAAAAGTAATCTTAAAAGAAAATGGAAAAAAATTATTTCTTAGGTTAATCATGTTTATACTCCTATTTACTATTTTATTATATCTACTAACTTGTAAACGTAGATATGTTGGTTTTATACATTTTTAAAGTTAAAATTAAGTTAGAAATGTTTTTTAATGTTTAAATTAGCATCTTTAATATTTTTTAAATAAGTTATGCATTGTATAAATTTTACAACTTGTCACAAAACACTCCATTTTATTCCTAAAATATTTTCTATGAGGGCCCTGTATATAAACTGCATTAATAAAACGTTGCATTTAAACCCTATATATTGTTGTGTTAATTAAGGATAACCGAATACCCATTAAACTCTCGAAACAATTTTTTTCTCTAAATATTTTTAATGTGCACCTTTTTCGCAAAATTCGTGACAAAACCTTTAAAAAACAAGTCTTGCAGTCAAAGTAAGGCGTTTATAAGCACAGCTATGCAAAATCCAATAATTTTATGTCTTTAAATTATAAAGTGAATCATTACAAACATCTTTTGTATTAGATTTCTAACTATGAAATTAAATGCGCTATCAACGAAAATACGTACAAACGGCTATCTCTGTAATGAATATCACTCTGTGAGTGACGTCATGCACGCGGCCGCTAAAAACTGAACGCCGGAGCATCCGGCCCTGGGGTACAAGGACAGTACGAAGCGGGTGACAAGACGAAACACGAATGTTAGTATTGCGTCGCTGTTCGGGCGCTGTGCTTGTCTATAGGAGGCTCCATTGTGTTTTTTGACGGAAAAGTAAGTATTTTTATACTTACATTTTTGCAATTATTAAGATTCTATTTAAAGTTTGAGAGTTTTGAGAGTTTTGTTTCGTTTTAATTGAAGTTTGTAGAGTATCGCAGTATGATTAGTTTTTATTTAAATTTATTATCATTCTTACTGTGAACCGTTTTATACTAAGAGGGGGATTGGGGACAGTTGAAACATTATTTGTGGGTGCGGTTGAAACAGTTTATTTATTTAATTTTCTGGTTTCTGAGATTCCAGGGGTACGCCAAAGAAAGACTACGAAAGGTCGGGCCGACTTATCAACGTACAAACAAGCCTATGAGGATGTAAAAGCGGGATCTTCGTTAAGAACAGCGGCAGAAAAAAATGGACTGAACCACTGTTCCCTGTTCAGATATGTACGTAAACGAGATGCGGCTGGTAACGATGAAAATCAAGAAATCAAGAAAATTGGCATACGAACTAACCTTCAAGTACAACTTGTCACGACCTCGGACTTGGGATGACAACGAAATGGCTGGCGAAGGATGGTTTCGCGTGTTTATGAAAAGAAATCCTGAACTGTCAGTACGTGCAGCACAGGCTACAAGTCTTTCTAGAGCGACTAGCTTCAATAGGAACAACGTAGATGCTTTCTACGACAATTTGGCTAATGTTATGGACCGCTACAAATTTGAACCACAAAAGATATTTAATGTTGATGAGACCGGCATAACTACTGTGCAAAAACCCGACAGAATAATAGCTAGACGCGGTGCTCGTCAAGTAGGTTCAGTAACTTCGGCGGAGAGGGGTACTTTAGTAACAGTAGCCGTTGGGGTTAATGCCATCGGAAATGCTATTCCTCCGTTCTTCGTCTTTCCGCGAGTGCGATATCAAGATCACTTTGTCAGGGATGGACCAATAGGATCTGCTGGAAGTGCAAATCCTTCGGGCTGGATGCAGGATGAATCATTTATGCATTTCTTGGATCACTTCAAAAAACATACGAATGCTTCTCCTTCGCATAAAATTTTACTTGATAATCATGCGTCAACGTACACACATTAACGCACTAGACTTTTGCACTAGACGAATGGTATTGTAATGCTATCTTTCCCTCCCCACTGCTCACACAAACTCCAACCATTTGATCGATCTGTATTCGGTCCACTGAAGAAAGCTGTAAATTCGACCTGCGATGGATGGGAAAGACGATGACAATATACGACATCCCAGGGATTTTAACTACTGCTATGCCGCTTGCTCTTACACAATCCAATATTCAAGCTGGCTTTCACACAACTGGGATTGTTCCATTTAATCGGCATTTGTTTACGGAACTCGATTTTGCACCTGCATTTGTGACAGATAGGCCAAATCCAATCAAGGCAGCTGATGGTCCTGCTCAGAATACTAGTACACCTGAGCATAAAACGCCACCACCATCATCTTCCATTTTAGCCCTCGACCCACCAGAAGTGTTGGAGGAGCTTTCTAATGCAGCTCTTCTTATACAACAACCGACTGAAAATATGCCACAGTGTTCACAAGTACTAGATAAAGAACAGGAAAACATTATTGCAAATCCAGAACCTTTGATTATACTATCTGGACATCGAAGTAGTAGTAGTAGTGTTCAGCAAACTTCATCCAAACCCTCTACAAGTTCTCAATCCATTCCTGTGTTCACAAATCAAACGGAAAATATCGCGACTTCGACTACACGACCTTTATTTTCGCCAGAGGCAATACGACCACTACCAAAAGCTCCTCCAAGGAAATTAACAAATAGGGGCCGAAAAACCAGGAAATCTACAATCTACACAGACACACCTGAAAAAGAAGAGAATATGAAAACAGATTGAAACAAACCCCAGCTAAGCAAGTTAAGAAAATATTAGATGGAGGAAAGACTACAAGAAATGTTACAAACAGGAAAAAAACTAACACGCAACAAGAATCATCATCATCAGAAGAAGAGGAGTGCTACTGTGTTGTTTGTATGTCAGCATATTCAGAAAGCAGACCGGGGGAAAAATGGATACAATGCACAGTATGTAAAATGTGGGCGCATGAAGAGTGCACAAAAGGTAGCCTTAGTTATGTTTGCCACAATTGTGACTCCGAATGATCTCGTTACCATTCAATTATTTTTGTTTAAAATATTTGTTATAGAAATTACGTCTTTAGTTTTTTCTAAACTTTAGTGTATAATTAATACTGTTGATAGTTGAGAAATAAAGTAGCATGTAGGTACTATTACACACAAATATTGCAAAAATGTTATCGTCACCAACATCTGATTATTACTTAGTTTCAGTTGTACTTAATATAAAACTTTGAAGGCTGATTAAAAATAATGTTAGATTATAAGTATCGCCAAAGACTTGAATATTAATAAAAAATATTTGTGATATTCAACTGTGCCATTATGATTCGTAAAATGTTATTAGATGATTAATAAAACATAATAACTGATTATATTTTGTATTATTTGCATGTGTTTCAATTGACCCCAGACACTGTTTCAACCGACCCTGGCATGGGGACGGTTGAAACAAATGACAATTTTTTTTTTAAATATGATTTTACACAGAAAATACTACACAGTAATCTCAAATAACATTGACCATTAGTAGACAGATATAAGGTCTATTATTTAAAATATTTCCGCCATAGGTCGCTTAACAAATGCCGATGCTATGCACGAAAAAGGCTAAAATGTTTCAACCGTACCCAGTCTACCCTACATAGCAATATATATATTTTAACATCACCTTTTGCGCGAAGTTTAAGCGACTCATATTGAAAACTCTGATGGAAATATCGCACTGGCTTATCAAATGATTCCATTGACATTCAGTCTAAGTAAATTATAAGTTCATTCTGTTGTTTCAGTTTAGTTCTAAGTGCATTGTCATTGTGTATATGCAGAAAAATATAAAAAATATTTTTTATTAAAAATGTTTTTATTTACTACAAATAATTCCCATTTTACTAAAAAAAACTATTTGAGAGTAATAATAATGTTTCTCTCCAAATATATAATATATTCATAATAAATAAATTCTACTAATCATAACTAAAAAGTATAATAAATAGTAAACATTAAGAACTAATGCGAATAATTGTACATAATTGCTACTAATAAATCAGACATAAGTAGCTGCTATTCAATACTATTTCTAACAAGTACATAGTATTATCAGTGTTATTCATCTACATATTTAGCAGAAATAAAAGATGTAGTAATAAAAAATATATAGGATTGTGTTACTAATAACTAAAATATTAGAGATAAATGTTTAGTTCATTACTCATTCATATTTGTTTGATTAAACAGTTTATTTGTCGGTAATATCTAATTTTGATTAAACGATATATTTACCTAATATATTTTCCCAGAAACCTTTTTCTAATAACTATTAATAGATTTGATTCTTGTCCATATTTAGCTAAATTTTTTATTAAGGAGCCATAAATATATATTTACCAGCAATAAACATTTTTCTCTGTCTATGGATTCAGGGGGCAGAGACTGCGTCATGGCCATGGGAGACATAGGGTAAAGTCGGGGGAGGTGGTCAGCCGAGAGAGATGGCCAACGGCTAAAATCCAATATAACGCGTAGTGCGCTGGTACTGCCGGGCCTCCCTGGCAGTGTGAGCACGGCCAATGTGTTTTCGTTTACCTCCAGGTGACATTGAAGCCCTCAGAAACAAAAACGTTATCGCGTCCGTATAAAATTTTACAATAGTTTTGTACTACGTTCTACTGTGAATGTATGGGAGGAGGAAATTTACTGCCGGTATCATCGTATTACGTGATACAGTATTGATTAGATAATCCTAACCTCCAAAAACAGTTAAAAACATGAGGTGGGTTTTGTTTGTCACGTTGGCCATCTCTCCATGGGAGAGATGACCACATATTTTTAACATCTGTTTCCTTAAGCAGGACGCGCATTGAATCGACTCGGCTCGACACGGCACGGCAACGCTGATGGTTTTGCTATACCCACATTTAAATAGGCATCCGCGCACTGCTACGGTTCGGTCACGCCATGACCGGCCGGCTTCAGAACGGTATGCTGGAAGAGGCAAAAATTGCCGATAGCCGATAGACAGCATCGAGCGTTTGAACGTTGAAGTTGCTATTGAGTCTTTTCAGTGGTGTGCGCTGCCAAATAACTATGTCTGAAGTCGAGGAATTATTGATTGAAAATGTACGCGAGCACAGGATTCTGTACGACCCGGAACATAAATACTACCACGATACAACGCGAAAAGAGAACGTTTGGGAAGAAATAGCGAAAAACGTAGGATTTCCCGGTAAGTACTAAATAATATTTATACTTAATCCCACATAACACAAGACATTCTTAGGGCCGGTTTTCCCAGAAATATGTTTGGCCGGTATAACCAACCAGCGAATATCTAAGCAAAATAAAAATTTATATAATAATTTTTTAAATTATTGTGAGATTGTTATTCCAAGGACAATTTAGAAGTATACAAAGACTATCCAAAATACCATTATTTGCAAATACCAATACTAATAATACCAATCAATATAGAGGTGAATTCGGGCCTTAAATAAATATTTTGAAGCTGCCACGGTACACTACCTAGGTTGGACACAAAGTACTGTTTAAATTGCTCTCGAACGTTTACAGCCTCTCTCTGAAAATTACCACCGATATGAAGTAAATCTACGAAACCTTCAGGAGTTTCTTCACCTTCAAGTTCTCCAGGTTGCCAAGCACAAGAATCGTTTCTTAAATAATTATGCAAAGCTGTGCATGCCAAAGTAATGACATCAAGATGGTCTGGTGAAATATTGAACTTTTTGAAAAATATACCAAATTTTTTGCTTAGAATTCCAAAGGCATTTTCGCTTACGCGCCTGGCTCTACTATGACGATAATTATATATCTTGTTTGCTTCATTGTCATGAGTCTGTGATCCTGGATATGGTCTCATTAAGTTTGGCAATAAAGGAAAAGCCTCATCTGCTACAATCACGTGAGGTAAAACTATATTTGTACGTGGTAAAGGCTTATTTTCTGGTAAATTTAGCTTTCTGGCGTGTAACTTCTTTCCTAACTGTGACGAACTGAAGATGCCTCCATCACTATTGCGCCCGTATGCGCCTACATCAATTGTAATAAATCGATAATCTGCATCCACTAAGGCCAGTAATACTATACTAAATTCCTTTTTGTAATTGTAAAATAGCGATCCTGAATTTGGTGGCTTTTCAAAAACAATATGCTTGCCGTCGAGCGCTCCAACACAATTAGGGTAATTCCATTTTTCTTTTTTCCATTGCTCCAATGAGGGAGTAGTCATTACCAAAGGTGATAATTTTACCCATATTTTGTCACAAGTGTCGTAAATAATTTGCCTCACTGTCGTTTCCCCTAATCGGTAGCTAAACGATATTGTTGAAAAAGAGTCGCCATAGCCAAGGAATCTGAAAAACAGATTAGCAATAATTTTTACAACTGACGTAAAAATACTTTTATCTTAGTTGCAGATTGCAAGAAAAGTTGGACATCTCTCCGAGACAGTTTTCGTAAAGCACTTAAACTTAGAAAAACAAGAAGTGGTCAAGCAAAGAGTGTAACAAAAAAGTGGAAGTATGAAGAAACCATGTCTTTCATGATACCCTTTTATAAAGAAAGAGATCAAAGATCCAACCTTCATGAAAGTGACAGTCAGTTAGAGGAAACCCCCTCAGTTTCATTAGAAGACGAAAGTAACGAAGGTACAAGCATAGAGCAATCAGAACTTTCTCGTCCTGTATCTAGGAATAGTCCGGTATCTAGGAATAGTCCGGTATCAACATATTCGACCCCCTCTACTTCCACACAAAGTAAACGCCAACAAAACACTCAGATGGCACAAGTTCTTCAAAACTACTTTGAACAAAAGCAGGCCACAAAAAAAGGAAGAAAGGAGGATCACCTGCAGAAGTTTTTTGACGCTATGCAGGAAACGGTAAGAACATTTACACCATATCTCCAGATTGAGATAAAATCGAAGATACACAGTCTGGTGTCGGAATATGAACTGAGGAATTTAATGGGCCAACAGCAGTTAACCTCGGGTAATATGAACTTCCAGCGGCAAGTAGGACAAGTTCCACTCCTCAATCATTTCAGCCACAGCAAAACGTAAATGATTCATCAACCTATCGACAATCACCAACTTTGGTATCCCCTCAAAACGAAATGTACGATTGTTCTCCAAATAATAACATTCATACTACAACATACCATCATATGTAAAACATAAGTTGTATCAGTGGCGGCTGGTGAAATTTCGATTGTTCATATCTCAAAAATGAGACATGAGACCCACATCAAATATTATATATCAACTATAGAGCTCTCTTAGAAAGCATTTATTGTCACAAAAATATTTTTGAAATTTGCGAAATATTTTTTCAAAAATGAGTGCAGAACCCCCTGAAATATCAAGAACGGTGTGTAAAATAATTGCAGTACATTCGCGATTCGCAAAGCTGAGGGTTTATCTCAGGGCGAGGTGAGGGCGTGAACCGGGTAGATGTGGGAAATTATTTTAAACTTCTGCAAGAAATACTGGAAATAACAAAATGAGCCTTTCGACAAACCTGGGTGCATCTATCATGTTGATGCGACAGGCCTTCAATTAAATAACCGTCCTGGCAATGTCTGAGCCGAAAAAGGAGCAAAGGATGTTGTTATAGTGACATAGGGGGAAAAGGGTGAGACAATCAGCCCCATTCTGTAACTTCAGTCGAAATGAGTGCATCGAATCGAAATCTTCACAAATCGAAATGTCCGACGTCGCGTCGATCGCATTAGTTTTTGGCATTCTGTAACTAGCATCATTTTAAATCGAAATTCCACACTTCGATATGACGCGGCTGGTACAAACTGGCAACGCCGTTGTGCTAAGCGATTATTGGCCTTAGGAACTAACTGACATTTAAAATGCGGCACCTGGATCCTGTTAACCTATAACTTTTATGCCACAATAAATAAAATACGTAAAAATAAAGAAACAGGAATATTTATGCAGTAGAGGGAGGAATCACATTCCACTGTTTATGCAATAGTATTAATCGTAATCCTATGGTAATATTCACAGTGGGAATCTTTGTATATAAACGTTAGGAGCTCTGCACTTTTAACTAAATTCATTTGTAGTTTATACGTTGGTGAGAATAAACGGTGAATTATGACTAGAATCTGTGGACACTATCTGTGGACACTATCTGTGGACGACGGGAACAATTCCTATTTTGTCACCACATTTGGATGATACAGTGTATCTTTTCCCAGACGTCTGGAAAATTCAGTTAAGGAAGTTGCTCATCATAACAGCAGGATCGAGGGAAGTGTCATAACGCTATTGTAGTGAAGGCTCCATCCTCAAAAATACAAGCTCAATACCCGTCTGAATGGTTCGGTAAACATAAGTCCAAGCCCATAATCAGTCTTGAACTCTGTACTGAGACTTTGGCGGAAGCTAGAGGTAGGGTCAGAAAGGACATTGCGGATAACAACCTGTCGTTGGAAGAGTCAGTCAATTTTCTCTACTACTACTTCCAAACCGTCTCAGCAGAATGTATGGATGAATGGTCATCCTATGGAATCGATATATGTGCTGCCAGAGACAAAATGACTCCACTGACTCTTCTATCAATCTCATCAACTTAAGCCCTAACCAGCCCTAATAAGAAAGAAACATCCCAGGAACAACTAAATTTCATGGTAAATTTTATATCTCAACATAAAACAATGGTACATGGGAAAACAAAACTGAGCGAGGCAAATAGTAAGGTAGTTGAAAAATTGTGGGACAAATTAACAACATCTTTAAATGCTATGGACAGTGGTCCACATAAAATAAATTCTCATCAAATTTATTTTTCAATTGGAATGTATTAGTTAGTAATAGTCAGTAATCAGTACTAATAAATTAACTATTATCTTAGACATTTATCGACTGGAAAAGTAATACCAAGAAAAATGCTAGATGTGTAGCGTAGAGATAGGAACAAAAGACAGGTGGACGAGAACCTGATACAAAGAAACTCAGATTGAGGAAAATTTTGATGTTGATGGAAAGTTGATCGATTGGTGTCAAAGGTGCTGCTAAAGTATTGGAGATGGGTTTTGAAGCAGGCAGTGAAGACGAAGGAGTCCAGGATAAAAACGAACCAGAGGTAATAGAGCCTATCTCGGACGAAATTTTTATTGAAGGTAATTTATTATTAAAATGTGTAATAAATCAAATCAGCTAATATGCTTTTATTTCAAAGGTAAAGAGTCCGAAATGGATGGAGTTCCAGATGATTATCAAAGTGAAGCAGGAACATCCAAACGTCCAGCTGAATCAACATATTATCTCGAATCTAACAATAGATCTCGGAATAAATTCATATATTCCAACAGAGAATAACTCGGGTAAAAACCTGTATAAATACCATAAAATTAACCCTCAAACATACATTACAGCTGCAGACTTGCCCACACGAACCATTTTAAAAAACATACTAGACGTCATAGTTATGTCAGAACACCCCTATACCTTCCAGGAAGATGTTGCCGGTATCGCTGAAACTTTTAAAGATTTAAAATCTAATTTAAATACTTATAAAACTTCTGGTGATATTTTATTTTTCTTAAAAACAGAATTTCTTCCTCCTGAGTCATTTGTCTGGTCGTCTGCTTCGAGTAGTCCCGGATACAGACGGGGACATTGCTCAAAAACAAAATTTACAATTACAAATTTGGGAGTTAGAGTGCGAATTTGCTTTTCAGGTACCAAGTACCAAATACTTCTACCCCGACCGAACTATTCTCCCTTAGGATTCACAATGCTTCTCATGTCCAGTCTGTATATCCGCATAAATGGAACGTTATTTACAACGGATCCCTCGAAAAAGAGTCGCTTATTTCTTTTTTAGAAAAAGTATAACATCTACGCCAAGCTCGAAGAAATGCCTAGGAGTACGAACTGTTTGGGTCCGCTTGCGATTTGTTTACCGGCCCTGAATGGATTTGGTTTACAAACAACCGCAACAGAGTCAACAATTGGCCAGAATTAGTTGCAAAATTAAAGCAGAATTTTTTAGGGTATAATTACGAGGAAGAACTTCTACAGGAGATAAATAACCGTACCGAAGGCTCTAACCAACCGGGTTTATTTAACCGATTACCTAACAAACCATCTGAGCAAGTGGTTGTTAACAAAATAAGAAATAAATTTATTACCATATTATTTATATATCTAGGTTAGCTATGGCGCAACCTTCTACCGTGAACGAATTGTCGGACTTATGCAAACGTCTACAGCAGTCTAAGACTTCGTCTTCATGTTACAAACCTCACCCAAATCCGAATGTAGGATTATTGGAACCGGACTTAAGATATGTAGCTCCAGTCGAGTAAAAACCTTTTGTCAAAAATATTTTTTCTTATCGTAATCGTATTTCAAATAATACTGCTAACGTATGCTGTTTCCATTACGAAGTGTTGGAATTGTGACAGGGTAGGTCATGCGTTTCCAGAGTATCGTAGGCCTCGAAAAGGTTTATTTTGTTTTGGCTGTGGTATTAAGAATACCATTAGATCGCGTTGCACTAAGTGTAGTACAAAATAACGAGTCGACAAGGCACGTTCAGCTGGACGCCGCGCCGTCGCCTCGACCTCCGAAACTCGTCCAGCAAGTCGACAAACTTCGGCAAGCAAAGGTCCCAAGTTCACCAAACACAGCCGAAAGTAATTCAGTCCGAGTCGGATTGTAAAGGGTGGATAAACAAAGTCAAAGATTTTTAATAATTGACTAATTATGTTTCTATAAATTAATCTAAATACAATGACGTATAATATGTTCATGGGCTGGCATCGTCTTAATAAATTGTATTTATTTTTTGAAAATGTTCTTTTAGCTTAGATATTTTACGGAAGTATCCAATAAATATGAAAAGTATGGAGGCAATATTCTAATTAAAATTATAATAATGTGATAAATAAACCCGTTCAAATACTTATACAAATCTAATAAAACAATACAACTTTGATAATCCGGTCAGCTAGAGTTTTTAAATATTTCAGACACCTGAAGTGTCCGAAATATTTAGTTGGCATTGCCTTGCGGCTCATACCGTAATTCTCATCTTTGTGAGTAATAATTATCGTTGTACAGTTTTCGGCACAGTTACAGTTTTCGGAACGTCGAATTCGGCAGTAAATAATCGGTAAAGTAATTCATTGTTTTATGATTTTCTCGCAGGTAGGCGACTTAGTCAACTATCCAGATCTTGCATATTGTGCAATCACATTGCAGAAATACAGGGGGTCACCATCTTGGAAGAATTATGAAATGGGAGCCATTTAAATAACTCCTTGAGAAATTTGCTAAGCCTCTATCTGGTGCAGGATTACAAGAGGGAGCATTATCTGAGAGGGTTAAATCCTATGTTGCAAGGTTTGGAAAGAAAGAGCCCTATCCAGTAGTAAGATGACTTCACGGTCAACGGAACTGAATCTCTATTGCAAGTACAGTACTAAAATTAGTTTAATAGGTTCTGATATTTGGTTTCTAAAATCCTATAAACGTCATTCTGTTTTCCGAGTTTCATTCAAGTTAAAATTCCAAATTGTTCGATTATTTCAAATAAGGTTGCTTGATTTGCAAAACAAAAATGGCTGGATTTAGAAATCAATTATATGTACAGTAAACGGAGTATGCTTTAGATACAAGCATATGATCTTTACAAGAAGCTTACTTTTAAGTTAAATAATTTAGATTATGAACAATGGTGCGAATTTCAGACGAACATTTTTTTATCAATCAACGCGAAATTTATCAAACAAATGTCTTCACAAAATAAAAAATTGAAAAAATTGACTACTAATGTACCAAAAAATGTCCCTCGGAAGGTCGTTAACATTGTGGAAAATCACTCGTCACACTCTTAATAAAGAAGAACTTGACCTTCTAAACAAGGGTTTAAACTTTGCTGTAGCGTTCTGATGAGATTTTGGATGATGTTGTGGCAGGTATTGAAAGTTCAATTAAATATCTGCCTGATTCATCCAAGGGTCTCGTGAAAGTAGCTTGCAGGAACCAAATTTCTAAAAATATAATGAATAACGTAGACAATAGAAAGTCATGCTCAAAGAATCCTAGAAAGGCTATCAAAAGATTGCGCGAAAAAGACTGTTTTTATTTAAAAGCAGATAAAGGTAATAAGGTGGTTATTTTAGATAAAGAGGACTATTATGAACGGGTAAACAACCTAATTAGTAATGGCCCTTATAAAGAACTTACTAGAAACCCTTTACCAAGAATGACCACTGAAATAAAAAATGTTCTCCAATCATGTAACAACCTTATTACTCCACCTGTTAAGAATAGGTTACGTGTATCTAACCCTACTGTACCTAGATTATACTGTCTACCAAAAATTCATAAGCCAGGGAAGTCGGTGCGCCCAATAGTATCGTCTATTGGATCTCCGACTTACCACTTCTCAAAATGGTTGACTAAGGAATTTGAAAGTTTGCCCATTGCACAGACTAGTTTTTCAGTTAAAAATTCGAATGATTTCATTGATAAGGTCAACAATATTCAATTGCAAGAGGGTGAAATTTTGATTTCCTTTGATGTATGTTCATTATTTCCGAGTGTACCAATTCCACAGACCTTGGACTATCTTGAAGATTTACTCGAATTAAACCACTATAGAAAAGAAGTACGAAGAATATATAAACCTTACAAAACTTTGTATGAAACAAAATTGCTTCCGTTTCCATTCCATTTTTCCATTCTTCCATTTTTAGATGTATTAGTAATTAAAAATATTGACAATAGGTTAGAATTTGATATATATAGAAAAGATACCAGTACGATCAGATCCCTAACGACTCTCACCACTGCTATCAACATAAAATGGCAAGTTTTAATTTTCTTGTGATAAAATTATCTATGAAGTCGGACCAGAGGCCAGGCAAGTGAAGAAGAAGGACGGAGATAAGACCTGGCGCTTTATGTTCATATATAAGAAAGGGAATAAGCTTCAGACAAAGGTTGCCTTCGTCAGCACATATAAGGCAGATAATGCTGTTTATAAAATTGAAAACGAAACTAATAAGATCACACTCTCAGTTAAGACTGCAAGCTTATTAGCTATTATCACATTAAATAAGCTAAATGCCTTATCAATTAATATGTCACCACCAGTGGTATTATTAAGTCCATTGGCAGGGTCAGTTTTTCAAAAGACGACATTCACCACATTGCTTCAGGAACCAAAGCTACTATCATAACAACTATAAGTGCAATAAATTCAAGTTGTCAGAGTGGTGGGCACTATCTTCAAGATAGTAGGACCCATATAGCTTCTGTAGCTGCAATAGTGGCAACAAGAGGACTGAAAGAAACTTGGGAAACTGGAAACTTAGTAAACGATCTAAGTTTCCCTCTCAGTAATGAGAGGTTTGAAAAAGAAAAAGTATTAATTAAAGATATAGCTGTGAGTAATGGTTATCCTAGAGATATAGTTGAAAAACTAATTAGGAAGCGTAAATTTAAGGACACACTTCGTAATTTTACGACCTTTCAAAAGGATATAGAGACTCCAAAATATGTATCCATCCCGTACGAACCACGGTTTACTCGTGGTTTGAGTAAGGTCTTCGAAAACGTGGGTATAACAGCGATTCATTCGTCGAGTAATAAATTAAAACAACTTTTAGACAATCCAAAGGATAAAATTGTTCCAAATGAGAGGTCTGGGATTTACAAAATTAGTTGTAATGATTGTGATCGAAAATATGTTGGATAAACGAGACGATCAATTAACACCAGATTTAAAGAGCATATGGCTCATCTAAAATATGGAAGAACAGATAAGTTTAAGTTGTTACACAACCTGCTTTTGACAACAATCATAGATCAATAGATATTAGTAATTTAAGATTAGTTAGAAATGTGACCAATAGACAGTTGGATGCATTTGAGAGCATAGAAATTGTAAAATGTAAAAGTAGTATGAATAGCGACAAGGGACCTATACCCTATAGCCCGCTTTACGCGTTGCTTAGCAACCGATCATTGAAGCGTGATTAGTCACGCGTAAATTTCACGGTGATATCATTAGTGACGTCACCATGAAAATAGTATAAATATGGTAGATTTTGTAGTTTAAGATTAGTTTTAATCGTCTCCGGATGATGCCAACTTGATTGGCGAAACGCGCGTCGAGCGAAGTGAAAGTGTTTTGGTGTTTGTGGAAACTAATCCGAGTGTTTTGGAAAAAAGAATCTCTTCCTGCACAACCAGCCATCCCACCTCCAGTGTTTCGTTTGAACCAAAATGTATCAATATTTAAGGTAAACTAAATAAATTAAATAATTAGCTGCAATATGATGAAAATAACATAACACTCGTTGTCAAGGAACTTCGATTGTTTAAAATTGATAAACTTCCGTAGAAACGAGTAACAAATAATGAGAGTTGCAATACCGTCCTTTTACAAGCGGAAGCTACGCTTATGTGTGTATGTAAAATTTATAAATTATAATAAGTTAAATAATAGTTAAATAAGAAAATTTGTGCTACAATATTCAGTTATCAATGGGTAAACAAGTAGAGAAGAAAAATAGCCAAGATTTGTAGTGTTCTGACTTGGTAATACGTTTTTCCAAGCACGGCGTCCCCAGGGAGAGTGTACGAGGATAAAACAGTGTACCAGGAAGCAGAAGAAGGAGGGAATCGTTGAGCGAGAATAAAGTAAGCAGAGGATAAAAGTTTATCCATTTTTTCGTTAAGTTAAATCGATACCTACCTAAACATACAAGCTACGGTCAAGAGTAGCGAATAATATAGTAAGAGTATCTACCACAGATGGCGGCATGGTGAACTAGAGGATAAGCAGTTTTACAATTAGTAGTACGTGGTCCTTCCGACAGATGGTGATTCCGACAGACGGAATGTGTTTGGTGTAGATAAATAATAAACAAAGTAAAGTTCGGTTTTAAAATTGAATTGTGGTGCTTCGATAACTGAAAGGATTAGATATATATATATATATATATATATATATATATATATATATATATATATATATATATATATATATATATATATATATATATATATATATATATATATATATATATATATATATATATATATATATATATATATATATATAATATATATATATATATATATATATATATATATATATATATATATATATATATATATATATATATGTTTAGGGTGTCAGCGGGCATCCTGCTATGTAAATTTTACGGTTCACTTGGACTCCGACGCCACCGGGCGTCCAGTATACGGATGCCCAGTGACCACTCGTTGAAAAATGTCAAAAACGTCTATGAATATAGTTACAAACATTTTTCAGTTAAAATTGTGCGGAGGCCAGGATGCCTAATTTGTGATAGCCGTACAAATTTTAATACAGGCGTTTACCGCTAATATGCGCTGTAAACATTTTCCATATACCTCATACTGTATAAGAACCTATTCTTGCATGAGTTTACTCGGCCTCCACTGCTTTGGCAACGCCAGAAGCCTCTGCTACTATTATGTGCTTTTAATTTTAAATTATATTTGAAACAGAACGTTACACGGTTACTAGTGAGAAATTTACAATGTATGGGTTTCGCGAGAGAACAAAAAAAATAGTGGCTGCTGCAACGAAGTTGACAAAGGAACCTGGTAAGTATACTATTTTGCATTTTTCATCATATATATAAGTATATTATTTAGTTAATGTTCAAGAAATAGTAGCATAACCTATACTAGTGTCATATTATTCTTGAGACAGCGGGACTTATCAGCTGTCCAGTGAAGGCGGGAAATCCCACTTAGTATTAACACGCGCATACGCAGTTAATGGCGGCAATTCGTATCATAATTGTAATTATATTGTTATATTTTTCAAGACCATGGACGGTAATTGAGGTTTTTTTAAGAATGTATCTGAAGGTTTATAAATTGCAACATTGTAAAAAAATACTATTCGTTTGGTAAATCAAAAAGAACATGTAGGTGGAGCTGAGAATTTTCTGAAAATACAAAATTAATATATTTTAAATATTGAATGTACAAGACCGAAATTAATGAGTAAATGTACATTGTATTTACAATGTACACTGCAAACTCGCTGATTTTCCTTAAATTAGTTACAAATCAAAATCTATAATTATTATTGATGAAGTACATGAATACCTGGAATAGTGGGTAAATGAAAAATGATAAGTGTGATAGTATAAGGTGTACTGTAAACCCAAGTTCTTTATTTTCACATTTCGAATATTTTCATATTACGTATTAAATTAGGAAGTAATTGTAGAAAAAATCTGTTCACAAGTGCTGTTGACCGTAGCTGTTGCAAATAAGTATATCTAGGATAAATCGAAGTCTTCCCGCCCTACAAATAATTATTAAACCGTTTTAAATTATTTAGATTTGTAGAAAGTGTAGGGAGATAAAGAGCATAAAGAATTTATGCCACTTGTTCTCCTGTTTCAGTCGTAGTGAATTAATCTATGCACGTAAATAGGAATAATCGGTTTACCTATCTGTCTGTCATATTTTACAATTTTGAACACAGTTTGTGAGATATGAAATGTAATAATTTAATGGTTACATAAAATAAATAAACACTGTGAAAATCTGCAAAACCATTGACAATAGTACCTATCGGGTGTTTCCTAACTTGAAAACTATGAAATAAAATAATATGAGCAATTTATAATAGCAGCAATTTAAAGGAAAGTAGTAAAAAACAAAATAATAACTTGTAGCAGTTTTCTTACGAAATAGGCTTTGAAACAATAAGAGTGAAAAAAAATTAGGTGCTTTTTTGCACCTAATTAAAATAATTTAAACGGTTATTTTTATGCTTCGCATTTGCATAATAAATACGGAAGCAATCATTCTTCTTTAGTCTTAAGACAGATGGACAGATGGAATGAACTATACTTAAGAACTCTTTTATTTTTAATTTTTTGATAAAATGTTATTATTTATAAAAACTTTTGCTTGCTCAAAAAAGTAATAAGAATCTATATCTATATCTATATCACGTTCAATCATACAGGGTGTTAAAAAATTTGGAAAACCTGAAAGTGTGTTCAAAGTGTTCCAATTTGAAACAAAATTGAAGACAGTCTTAAGGATTATTTATTTTCAATAAAAAGTTTAGCAAAAACATAAATTATTATCAACTGTCTGCGTCAAAAGATAGGTGAAAAAATAAAAAAAATATATTATATTGAAGTATAATATACCCAGAATCCAGCATACACTCTGTCCATCCGTAAAAGAAATTAAAAAAAAATGTGTACTTAAAGATTATGACTTCTGGAACTTTGACTGTTCTTAACTGTCACTTTCAATTTTTGAAACCTAAAATTCTCGGAAGATAATTGTAAATCAATATCTTCTTTCAAAATGTGCAAAAGTATGCAGTGTTCTACAAGAGATAGTATACCTATTGTTGACATACATAGCTAGGTTGACATGTTGGGCCCGTATAGATGGGCCAAAGTACACATTTCGTACAAAAATTTTAAATCTGGAAAAAAATATGTGGCTCAATATTGCTAAATCTTTTAAAATGCCAAAAATTAATAAAACAAAAGGGGGGACTTTCACGTATCCACACAATATTTTTTGAAAAATTTATTGAATTCTACAGAAATAAAAGTACGTGTAAGTTATATTTAGAAAGTGCCTATATATTGGAAATTTTCTCAACAAAAAGGAATCACACTAAAAATCAATCAATCACACTAACGTAATCCTGAAAAGATGATCAGTTTGTGTCTGCCAATTTTATTAATTCTGCACTTAAGTTTATAGTTTACAAAAATACTATCTCAATTTTTGTAAAATAACCTAAGTATCGTAATTTAACTGCATAAAATTAACAAATCTGCAGGCATTTTGTACAGCAAATACTTTATTTTCAGATTTAGAAGATGAGGAGAGTATAACAAGTGATGATAACGACTTAGATTATATTTCACCATCAGTAAGTGATGATGATAGTGATGCAGAGTATGCCGCTCTTAAAGGGAATTATAACGAATTAGAGTATGCAGAGCTTCAACCAGTGCCAATTAATAATTGGAATACTAGTGATGTGAGAGACCATAATGCTGATGGCATTGACTTTAATAACAGTGACTTACCTGACAAAGCAGCTGTAACTGCTTATTCTGAAGAATACAATTCTAGTATTGAACATAACTATGTCTTACCACCAGAGGAGTCCCAGACAACTTACATACCTCCTACCGATGCTAGTGAAGTTTTAAGTCATTCCAAGCCACAAATTATTATTAATGCTAGAGGACGGAAAAGAAAGCACAACTGTGTTTACTGTGATGTTTCGGTGAATAATTTTGCAAGACATTTGGAACGTCAACACAGTGACGAAATAGAAGTGCAGAAATATATGTCAATGGAAAAAAATAATCCAAAACGTAAACAATTAATCGATAAAATTCGCAAAGAAGGAGATTTTTGTTCCGGTGAATTAATTCCAGTTCAAGAAAAAAAAGGAAAATATAAAGCCAAATGTACTGAAGAAAAAAAAAGTGAAAATGAAGATGAAAAAAACTTATGTGAGATACTGCCTTGCACCCATTGTAGGGGATATTATGCCAGAAATACCCTTAGAAGGCATGTAAAACGTTGCCATTTTAACAAAAAAACTGAAACCTCCAAACGCACACGTCCTCAAGCAGAAGGACATACTCTAATGGCAGACTCTTTTGGACCAAATGATCCTCTTCGTACATCAGGAGTACTTAAAACACTAAAGGCGGATGAGGTATCTTTAATTGCGAAGCGTGACGGAATAATATGTGAAGTAGCTAGAAAATATATCAAATCCCATAGACAGAAACATTTGACTCAGGTCGCTAGGCGATACATGAGGCGGCTAGCTCGGCTTCTTATTGAAGTGCGTAAAATTGAAAACAATAAATGTCTATCGTTTTTATCCATCTTACACCCTTCAAAATTCAAAGTAATTGTGCAAGCAACTCGTACAATTTGTTGTTATGATTCAGTAAATAAGACATTCAAATCACCTTCTATGGCTCCTCAAATGGGAACGCTGATAAAAAAGGCAATTAGTGCAGCCTATTCTTTGGAAATCCAGAAAAAATTTGATTCGCAAATTTTAAACATTTTAAATTCTTTGAAAAGGTTAATTGAGGAAGACTGGGCAATAGAAGTCTCTACTGAGGCAGGTCAAAATCTACACTTAAATAGGTTTAATAAGCCAACACTAATGCCTATGGCAGAAGATATTTCTAAAATGAAAAACTATTTAGATGACCTGATTTTGAATGCAAAAACAAAACTGAATGAAAATTGTAAAAGCGAAGAAGCTTACAAAAAATTGATTGAGGGTACGTATTGTAGCCTATTACTATTTAACAAACGGCGCGTAGGTGAACTTCAACGAATATTACTAGATACTTACCAGAAACTTCAGAATAATCAGCCTTCGGGGGAGTTTGAGAAATTACTTTCCCCAACTGAAAAAATTCTTATTAAGAAACTGAAAAGGATCGTCATACGGGGCAAGAGAGGAAGAGAGGCGTTCCTGTACTGTTCGATCAGTTAACACAACAGGGTCTAGATTTAGCTATACAACACAGAAACAACTTTTTTGAAACTTATAACCCATATCTGTTTGGAGTGTGTCATTCTGAAACATGTATTAGTGGATACCATGTTTTCAGAAAGCACGTAAATCTGAGTCTCGGTGAACCAAATAAAACTGCTACACTTACTTCAACAAAGCTTCGGAAACACCTCGCAACAATTTCGCAGATACTGAAAATGGGTAATGAAGACTTAGAGCAGTTAGCAACATTTATGGGTCATAGCAGCAAAACCCATAACGAATGGTATAGGTTGCCATCCGATATATTTCAAACGGCAAAAGTGTCAAAAATCTTGCTTCTGGCTCAAAACAACACAATAGATAAGTATAAAGGGCGCACCCTAGATGAGCTTGATATAGAAGGTGACATAATAGAAACGGAAGATAATAGCAATTCAGAAGATGAAGTGGAAGTAGAAGGGTTGCAAGTAGAAAATAATTTGCAAGGTGAACAAACTAGTACATGCAATAGGACAACATTAAGCACCAAGAAAAAGAAAAAAGTAATTAAAAAGTGGACTCGTGAAGAAAAAAATGTTACAGAAAAATTCTTCAAGAACCACATTAAGAACAAAATTGCTCCGAAGAAAGACGAAATCGTGAGGTTATGTGAATTACACACATCACTTTTTAAAGACAGAAAATGGGAAAGCATTAAAGTTTATGTGTGCAACCAGTATACCAAAAAATAATTTTTTATATCTTACCTTTCAATACTGTGCCTAATGATTGTTTTTCCACCATTCCAATAAAGTTTAGTTTCGTTATATATATATATATATATATATATATATATATATATATATATATATATATATATATATATATATATATATATATATATATATATATATATATATATATATATATATATATATATATATATATATATATATATATATATATATTGTTTAGATTTAAATTTACCAAATGCTTTAAAAATATTTCCAAATTTTTTTTATTTTTCTTTAGCCTAATAAAATATTGTGGAAAATATTTATTTAAAACGAAGATTAAACCCTAAACCCCAATCTCAAAACACAAAGTGCTTGAATTAGTTTTCAGTAACTAAGTTATCATCTTTGCTCCTGAAGATGATAACTTGGTTACCTAAAACTAGCTCGAACATTCTGTCGTTTCGACGTTGGGGTTAAATCTTAGTTTTAAGTGGTGTATAATATTCTAAATAATATTAACCATACATACAATCTTAAATATATATTATTAGTCTAAATAATATTAACCATACATACAATCAATATGTAAAACTGTTATAAGGGCTGGCGGGAAAGAATTACACAATAATAGGCCAAATACCTTTGTAACGAAGTGGCAACACTGTTTGGAGAGGCCCAGTAAACTCATTTATTCTTTTAAAGGAGGCTGAGTTGCATATACACACACATCATATACGGAGGATGCCAATTTGACCTATGGAAGTAACGGAAGCCAAATTGATCGTTGAAAGTATGTAAATAAATACTGCGTATATATCAACGGAGCCTTGGTAGGCCATGTACGGTGAGGAGGCTGAGTGGTTCTTTGTAGCTATATATATATATATATATATATATATATATATATATATATATATATATATATATATATATATATATATATATATATATATATATATATATATATATATATATATATACATATATATATATATATATATATATATATATATATATATATATATATATATATATATATATATATATATATATACATATATATATATATATATATATATATATATATATATATATATATATATATATATATATATATATATATATATATATATATATATATATATATATACATATTTATATCTTCTAATTTCTTTGCTATTTTTATATATTTTTTTGGAGGGTTTATCTTGGGATAGTAGCAATAAAACGACTGATTAGGTTACTTGACGTTTCGGTCCCTTTCTTGGGCCTTTTTCAAAAGAGTATTTTATTTTGTGACATATTTGACACAGGCAAAAATGAATTTAGTTTTAATTAGAAAGTTTTAATTAATTTTTAAGGTTACTAGACTGTTCGATTAGTAGCATAGGGAAGAATATATTATATTAAGAATATATATTCATTCAGCTAATATTACAGCTCTAAAAAACATTCTAATGAAACAGGTCATCAATTTAACTACGAAAATACTAAAGTTATTAATAAAGAACAAAATTATAAAACACGCATAATTATGGAATCAATTTTTATACAAAAAAATCTACATTCTACAATCTGTTGATATAAAAGTATTAAATAAATTAACAAAAAACATTATCTCTATATATAAACTTATATACGTACACACATACCTACTTACTATAAATATACATCTACATAATATTAACATAACCAAAATTAGAATAATAATGAAATATAAAATAGCCTAAGTTCGTAGGGTTTCTTGGCTGTTCTTCCCTATGATACTAATCGAACAGTCTAGTAACCTTAAAAATTAATTAAAACTGTCATTTTTGCCTGTGTCAAATATGTCACAAAATAAAATACTCTTTTGAAAAAGGCCCAAGAAAGGGACCGAAACGTCAAGTCACCTAATCAGTCGTTTTATTGCTACTATCCCAAGATAAACCCTCCAAAAAAAATATATAAAGATAGCAAAGAAATTAGAAGATATATTATATATATATATTATATATAATATATCTTTTTATATATATATATATATATATATATATATATATATATATATATATATATATATATATATATATATATATATATACAGGGTGAGTCAGTTTTTTGTAGACAAACTTTAACAGGGGATAGAACGCACGTTTTTAAAAAGAAAAGTGCCTATAAAGATATGGCCGATCTAGCTTCCTAAGGAAGATACAGGGTGTTAAAATTTAATTTTTTTATACATTAATGTGTAATATTTTCTGAACGGAATGATATATTCACTAAATATTTTACACATATCTTAACCTGCATAGGATCAATATGTTGTATTGTTCCTGTCGAAAATACTATAGTGGATGTTACTTTCTTCGGGTACTTCGACTATTCTGCATAATAGAACTTTTTTTTCGTACGCCACTGACACTATCTGATACATATTTCTAAAATAACGGCCCCTTAGTAACAATTTTGATCTCTTGTAATTTTGCTCTAACTATGACAGTTTTCGAGATATTGGCCGTTGTTTCTCTGACAGTGTGATGTCGTTATTATAATTTTTTTTTCTCGAATTTTCTTTATGACTTATAAACGAACGCTTAGATTTTTTCATGTTTGGGGGATAATGCCTATTAATTAAGGCGCATAAGACAAGCGGTAAGAATATTCAAGATGAAGCAAAATTGTTTGTAGATAAACTTGTAATACGTCAAACTGTCGTTTCAAAATATGACATAATGCTTACTTGTTTTCCAAGGAGTATAATATTTTGTTGCAATTATTACGTACAGTTACAAATACGCTAGTTTTAAATGGAAATTATTTAGCAAACAACAACAGAAATTGGTACATGCACAAGTTTAATAAAACTTAAAGGAAATTTTTAAGACTTTTGGCAACTGCACAATAATCTATTGTATTGTAAGTACATTTGTAATTTAACAGATTTCAACATATAAAAGTATTGTATTTGAGTAAGGCTTGATATAACAAATATTTATTTTGACTACATTGGAAAAAGATAAAGAATAAGAGATTTCGGCTTATTAGAATCCTTAACACCATATTTAGGTAGGTTTCGTTGAAAGAATTAAATATTTAGCCGATAATTATTATTGCTAATAAATAAATTACTTAATTTAGTACCACATCAAACACTAAAAATCAAAATAACTAGGAACCGCACAGGAATTTCGAAACAGAAGAAGGGACATTATTTTTGTTAAACTGTATGTAGATAATGAAAATAACAGTTTTTTTTAAAATAGTCTTTGGCGTAGATGTTCTGTTTACGAAAGGGGTGGAGCACCCCTTCCACCCCGCCACTGTGCAAGTTTTTGAACATTCTTACCGCTTGTTTTATGCACCTTAATTAATAGGCATTATCCCCCAAACATGAAAAAATCTAAGCGTCCGTTTATAAGTCATAAAGAAAATTCGAGAAAAAAAATATAATAACATTACACTGTCAGAGAAACAACGGCCAATATCTCTAAAACTGTCGTAGTTAGAGCAAAATTACAAGAAATCAAAATTGTTACTAAGGGGCCGTTATTTTAGAAATATGTATCAGATAATGTCAGTGGCGTACGAAAAAAAAGTTCCATTATGCAGAATATCCGAAGTACCCGAAAAAAGTAACATCCACTATAGTATTTTCGACAGGAACAATACAACATGTTGATCCTATGCAGGTTAAGATATGTGTAAAATATTTAGTGAATATATCATTCCGTTCAGAAAATATTACACATTGATGTAAAAAAAAATGAAAATTTAACACCTTGTATCTTCCTTAGGAAGCTAGATCGGCCATATATTTATAGGCACTTTTCTTTTTAAAAACGTGCGTTCTATCCCCTGTTAAAGTTTGTCTACAAAAAACTGACTCACCCTGTATATATATATATATATATATATATATATATATATATATATATATATATATATATATATATATATATATATATATATATATATATATATATATATATACAGTGAGCTCGTAAAGTTTGGAATAAATTCAATTAATCGTTATTGAAGGATTTTCACGTCAACTTTATTTTATAAAATGTCACTTTTTTCAGCCATCGATTTTTTTTTGTTTTGTTCGTTTTTGAGCTATGACGTCATCGACAATTTTTTAAAATGACAACCCATATTTTTTTTCACGGATTTCGATAGAGCACATTTTTCTGAGTGCGAATATGTCAAAAACATAGTACCTTTAACATTAAAGTGTTCGAGATATTCGGTTGCAAAGTTTTAAGAATGAATTATACGAGCGATAACCAAATGCTATCAAGAAAGCGCAGGAAAAACAACAGTTTTGACAGTTGTCACAATTTTGAAGTTTTTCCTCGCAAGTTTGTGTTTTAATCAGTTGAATAATATCATTAAGTAAGTTGATTAATCATTATTCCATCATAATTCATTTTATTTAAAAATGGTCCGTCGTTTGAGTGAAAGGGAAAGAATCGAAATTTTGATGATGATCGGTTACGGGGACAGAGCTCGCACACAAGTAGAAGTTTGCCGTTTATTTAACAACAAATATCCAAACAGAGAACCAATTACACAGTCCACCGTTAGCAAAATAGAACAAAAGTTTTTAGAAGTGGGTCATACGAGAGATCGCCCTAGAACGGGTCGTCCACCAGTGCAACAAGATGTTAAATTGAATGTTCTACTAGAGCTTCAAGAAAATCCCCATTTACCCACCCGCCAAGTGGCGGCAAACAACGGAATAGTTCAAAGCTCCGTCTTGAAATATTTGAAATTGAACAAATGGCAATATTGCATAAAAATGGATTTTTACGCAATATTGTTTTTTCTGATGAGGCTACCTTTTATCTCGACGGCACAGTTAACCGGCAAAACTGTAGATATTGGTCTCCTGAAAATCCACACTGGAAAATGGAAACTCGTAGTCAGTTTCCACAAAAAGTTAACGTTTGGGCTGGTATTACAGGTGAAATATATTTAGAATTTTTAAGAGACGACTTAGTCCCTGCACTTGCGGTACTTTACCCAAATGACGTAGATCCATATCTGCCCCATCACACGATATGGTACCAACAAGACGGTGCACCACCCCATTTTGCAGTGATCGCTCGCGATTATTTAAACCATGTATTTCCTAACCATTGGATTGGTCGCAGGGGAACTATCGAATGGCCCCCTAGATCTCCAGATCTCACTCCCCTAGACTACTTTTTATGGGGCTATTTAAAGAGCAAAGTCTATTTCAATAGACCAAATACCATCGAAGAATTAAAGGACATAATTCGCAATGAAATTCGAACCATTCAACCCGATACTGTTGGTAAGGTTCTGCAGGAGTTTCAGTGGCGGATGGGATATTGCCAGGAAGTGAATGGAGGTCACTTTGAAAATTTACTCTGATTTTATTTTTTACTTTAATTATTTATCATTTATTTGTTAAAATGTTTTTTTATTTGTTTAAATTGTTGTTAAAAAATTAAACAGATTACTCCCAAATCTTTCAAAATGTTCGATAAGCTACCAAAATAAATAATATTACTCCTTAATCTTTTAAAATGTAATAAGCTATAAGCTATTAGAATCAATAAGCTATTAAAAATCTTGACCCGCCCGATAGCTTATGCATGGTGCCATGGTACATTTTATAAACTTTGCAACCGAATATCTCGAAAACTTTAATGTTAAAGGTACTATGTTTTTGACATATTCGCACTCAGAAAAATGTGCTCTATCGAAATCTGTGAAAAAAAATATGGGTTGTCATTTAAAAAAATTGTCGATGACGTCATAGCTCAAAAACGAACAAAACAAAAAAAAAATCGATGGCTGAAAAAAGTGACATTTTATAAAATAAGGTTGACGTGTCCGAGGATTTCCTGTGAAAATCCTTCAATAACGATTAATTGAATTTATTCCAAACTTTACGAGCTCAGTGTATATATATATATATATATATATATATATATATATATATATATATATATATATATATATATATATATATATATATATATATATATATATATATATATATATACAAAGTTTAGTAGTAATTCATTGTCCAAGAGGCCCACTGCCCATGTAGTTAGTTGTAAGATTGCATAGTTTGGCGTAGGTCTTAATATTAAGCTTGTTCTAAGATACTACTCCTCACAGAGTTTTGCGATTTGCTTGTATGCACTTAAGCATGCCTGCTACTTTTATAGATAACTTTGATAACCACATACTTCATTTTGTGTGTTAATCTTCCGTCTTATAGACATATTTACTTCATTTTGTGTGTTAAACTTCCGTCTTAAAGACATAGTTACTTCACTGTGTTAAACTTCCGTCTTATAGACATTTATTTCTATTTGTTAATAAAACAAGCAAGTTCCACAGTTATGAGTTATCATTACTCTCATGTAAGAGTGGGAAAATAACCTGATATCATTAAACAACGTTTAAATATGTCAGTCTCCATAAGATTTACTAAGAATCATTTGCCAGCAAATTAGTTTCAATATTCCAAGTAACCTAATAGAACCTCCCCTACTGGACTGTAGAGGACTCATGCTCAGCAGTGAACTTTTAAAATTTAATATAAATAAATGTTCAATGAACTGGCGCCTAGGGAAATTTAGCAGTAGTATAGAGACCGTGACGGTATAGCAGACTTGTCAGGTGTTCATACTGTGTGCTTTCACTGCATAACTTCACTCACAAATTTTATAAAACACAATTGTCACCCAACAGTGAGGCTTCACATCTTATAAAATATAATAAACAAATATAATAATACCTCACAAACACAAAAACATTCTCGGTTCTCTTCGGAATTCAACACATGGAAAATCGAATGTCGCAATATAATTTTAAAGTATTCTCGTTCTGGGGGAAAAAGAAGCAGATACGAAAAATACAAGAGGTTTCTATATAACCATACAAATATAATAGAAGAAGCATTATTTGTTATTGGGCGATATATTTCTATTTAGACAATTTAAAGTTGTGATAAAGTTCTGATCCCCGATTGATGTCGTAAAGAACGTCTTACTGATATCGTCAATGCATGATATGGATGAAATTGATCAAGCCACTCAAAAGCCATCCCTGATTATTGATTATAATAAAACTAAGATTGGAATTGATACAGTCGATCTTTTATCTTCAAAATACAACGTAGCACGCAACACCAGGAAATTGCCTATGGTTGTTTTATGCTCTTTTGAACGTAAGTGGAATCAATTCCATTATCATCTACAACTGCAATCAGCAGGAAGACTAGAAAATTCGCAGAATATTTTTGAAGGAACTCGCTAGAAGCCTTACAAAAGAACACATGATAAGAAGACAAACCGATCAACGCATACCAAGACTTACCCGAGAGAGAATAAGGGAAATATGGAATCTTCCACCTGAGAATCAGAGAAATATTAATCCTGATGAGCAATCACGTGCCGGACGTTGCAGAATGCACATCTAAACAAAATCGTAAAACCAAATATTATTGTAAAGTGTGCAACAAATTTTTGTGCTTGGAACATGCAAAGATCATTTGCAACATTTGTCTACAGGAAAGGATGGATGTTTAAGTTTTGATGAAATGTGTTAATTTATGTTCTATGTTAATATGTTTGTTTAGTAAAAATCATTTGTTTCTCTTTGTTTTAAATAAGAATTTTGTTAGTTTGTTTTTCTGCTACTATATTTTTGTAAAATGTTTACAAAAAAATGTTTCTTTCTAAAACCATATGTTTCATTAAAGGGTCCTTAAAATTCGAATATGTGCATATTTTAATACGATACATGGATTTAGACCTATACCGGATTCATGGACCGAGGTCACCACTAGCGTAACTTTTTGCACGTCACCGCTGGAGAGTTAAAACGGTTTGACAAGCAAGGCTTAGCAGTGAGATAATTTATTCTATAACGGCAAATGTTAAAAATTACCATTATTTTTAAGGAGAGGTGATAGGAAAGCAAATAAGTTTTCTTTAATTTGTTGCTGTCATTTCAAAGATGGGGATAAGTCCAATCTACCACCTATATTTAAGCAACTTTACACAGTCCGAAGAAGGAAAGACGCGCAGAAATGTAGCCATGTAAGCATTTTTTATGTACTTCCGTTTTCTTATAAAAAATCAGTATAATGTGATTTTAGGAAGAAAGTTTTAGATGTTCAACAAGAGGAGGAGAGACGTGAAAGCATATTACCACTTTTTGGAGTAATTCAATCGCGAATTAATGTGGGCAATAAAAAAAGTTGCCTAAGCTAGCTCAGCTCTTCAAAATAAAAATAAAAATAAAATTTAAAATAAATTAATGAGTTCAGTAATTACCGAAGTCACTAATTTCCGTGGACGCCACTGGCCTTTGCGCAGCTAAGCCAGAAGCTCCCAAGTTGTCGTGGGTATCGAATACTCTTACGGGCACTTTCTGTAATAGTTGGGGGAAAGAAAAAAAATAACACACAATAACTTACCACTAGATTTAATATACAAATTTGGTTATACAAAAAAAAAATTACCAAAATGTGGTACGTATACCTGCGAGGCGCAGCAAATAAGTACAATAATACATATAGTTTATACAACAAAAAAAAAGATAAACGGTTTGTCAAAGTGCACTATGAGTTCCGCAATCGGCAAACAGTATACACAAAAGAAATAAAGGGGTATGGAACAATGCCTAACCAAATAGGTTGATCAAACAGAAGTAATTAGGTGAATTGATATAGGTATTCGTTAAATATTTTATAACCTACCATGGTAGGTACGCAATAACAATGTTAAATCGAACAGACAGGGGGTGTCTCCTGTTAACGTACTTAAAGCTAAGCTTATATGTGTTATTATGCAGTATTATTATTATGCAGTTATTGTGCAGTTAATATGCAGTTATTGTCCAGTCCGTGGTCCTGTAACTAACTGTGTTCCGGTGCAGGGGGCCGATGGACTCCAGAAGGTGGTTTAAAAGGAAAGTGGTGTAAAACAGACGTTCTTAACGGTTGTTAAAAGGTGTTCTTAAAGATGGAAAAGGTAGAAAAGGTGGAGTGACTTTACACACAATACCGACGACACAAGCTCAAATTGTTGGACGAACGACTTCGAGGAGATAATCTCGCTGTGCTCTTCAGCTAACTATCGCCAGTTCGATGTAACGCAGGTTCTCAACGTGTTAATTTAAGTTTATTATTAATCCCACGAATGGTGGCATGTACAGATCTAACCACTAAACCACTAAAAACAATTTGGGAAACCACTAAAAACAATTTTTAACACACTGCTAGCATGCCAACCGGTTTCAGCTCGAACCGGAAAAAAGAAAGAAAACCACGCGACTCCCAATGTGTGGCAAGCATATCATAGAGCAGCGTTACAGAACTGCACGTGTCCATCACAAAATATTAAGAAGGCACAGATTTGAACAAAGATATTTGTGGTAACGACCCAGAAAATGCGCTGTGGCAATATGAACGAAATGCAATAGACTATAGACAATAGAATAATGAAAGCAATGAATATTCGGACCTGAATTAAACACATGCAAAAGGGTACGAGTAGTCACTGTTCAAAATCCGTCAAATATACCTACAACACATTTCGGATTACAAAATAGTTAACTACTAAAAGTGAACGTAACAAATCCTCCTAACGTCCTAACGGGTAAAATTATTTTAATGGCATATAAAGAGGTCATAAAAAATAAAACTTATCGTAAGGATCCTGAAGAGCAGGTTGCTGAAGATAGCCTTAAGTTTTTACAACATTATAATAAGAGTGAACTAGGAGGATTATCACTTAGTGCTTTGTTGTTTGCTTCTATGCCAAAAATTGTATCATCTAAACCCATCATAATGAATTGTGGAGTGTGCTTCAAACCTAAAGGAGTGTGTGAATGTAGCAAAGGCTTACAGATATTAAAAGAAGGTTTGAGTGAAATGGAAAAAGAAAAAGAGAAAGACGAAGAAAAGGAGAAAGAAAAATTAAAAAATCCTACAACTCTAACCAGTATCATGGAGCAACCCTCCACAAGCACAGATAACCATAAAGAAACAAGTGAAACTTCACCAGATGCCAGTAAACTCTCACATCAACCATCTGATGGTGAACCTTTATCATCAGAAATGGAATCATTACTAGACACTTTAATGATTCCGGATGAGGATGCAGATGACAACCTCTCGTTATTAATGATTCATACTGCTGAGCCAATTCCAACTGATTCACAGAATGTTAGATTTGCTGATAATCAAGATATATTGGACAGACAAGACTGTCAGGGTTCACCTGCTCTAGACTCTGATGATGAAGTTGAGTACAATGGTTTGCCTGAGGACAATCCAATTAATGACATCCTGAGAGACAGGACTGTGGCTCAAATTTATAAACAATTAAATTTAGATAAAGAAAAATCAGATGAGTTTGCCCATGAGATGAGATGAGGGTTAGTGCCCATGATAGATTTTCCATCAAAATCTTACATAAGTGCTCAACTCTATGTCATGCAGGAGACTCTGAGATCTATGAATGAGGATTTTAATGGATCCTTGTGTCGTGCAGTGTCAGTTATGAACCTGATGATGGATAGGATCTACATGATGGAGGAAATGCTTAAATCTCTTAGTGCCACTAACACCTCATTACTGAACAAAATGGTGACACAAGTTAAACATCATTAATAATTTCTGCACCTAACAAAGGACAGACACAAAAACAAACAACTATAGTTATAGATCAAATTCCTAGTAGTGATTCTAGTGGTGCAATATCTGATGATCAACTTCAAACTATTGAGAACCTACAAAAGATGATTGCTGTATCTTATATGGACATTATAAAAAGGCAACATATCCGTGATATATCGGGTCCGCCAATAAGCGCGCTCGATCTTTAAAATAAATGAAATAAAGCAAGTTGTGTGAGAGGTATAAATGAAATTTATTTTTTGTTTGAAAGAGTATTCGAAGGCATTATGTATGGAAAATAATATCGGTCAAATGTCCACCTCGGCTTCGCTGGGTGGCGCGCATACGAGAAGTCCAATTTTCAATGACTGGCGCACAAATCGGGCTGTATTTCATCGATGGCGTGGCGTATGTTGACTTTGAGGGCATCAGTGTTTTGTGGTTGGTTTGCGTAGACCTGTGATTTAAGAAAACCCCACAAGAAATAGTCTAGTGGGGTTAAATCGCACGATCTCGGTGGCCAGTTGATGTCGCCTCCGCGCGAGATAACCATTCCTCCGAAGCGCTCGTGCAGAAGATCCATTGTGGCGCGCGCTGTGTGGCTCGTAGCGCCGTCCTGCTGAAACCACATATCCTCGACATCCATATTGTCGATTTCATGCCAGAAAAAGTTCGTTATCATGGATCTGTATCGTTCGCCGTTTACCGTGATGGACACACCATCGTCGTTCTCGAAGAAATACGGCCCGATGATGCCTCCGGCCCAAAATCCACACCAAACAGTTACCTTTGCTGGGTGCATTGCGACCTGGTGGACCTCCTGTGGATTGTTCTCGGCCCAATAACGGCAATTCTGCTTGTTGACATTCCCATTTAACCAAAAATGTGCCTCATCGCTGAAGATGATTTTG
This sequence comes from Tetropium fuscum, assembly GCA_964058915.1. NCBI lineage: Eukaryota > Metazoa > Arthropoda > Insecta > Coleoptera > Cerambycidae > Tetropium > Tetropium fuscum. The sequence goes on from CAXKVY010001062.1 coordinate 36,026, forward strand.
CGACCAAAATCGGGGTCGACTTCCAACTGCTCTAAAGCCCAATCAGCGAAGATACGGCGCTGTCTATGGTCGTTTATTTTGAGCTCTTGTGTCAGCTGGATCTTGTACGGATGCATGCCCAAATCCAGATGCAAGATTCGGCGAAGTGATGTTTCCGAAAGGCGGAGTTCCTGTGCGCGACGTGAAATTGACTGTCGCGGATTTTCACGCACACTATCGCGCACAGCGGCGACATTCTGGGCAGATCGGACGTTTCGACGACGCGTCGGTGTTGGCTGATTGTTCACCGAACCGGTTGCCTCGAATTTGTTAATCAAACGACGGATAGTCGACTCAGCAGGACGATCAATTGCACCGTAAAATTGGCGGAGCGCGCGGAACGTTGCTCGAACCGATGAATGATTTTCGTAATAAGTTTTAACGATTTGCACATGTTGCTCGCGGCTGAATTGGTTCATGGTGATTTGTGAAGATACACTGAATAATAACAACTACGTTTGCCAACTCTACCACAAACAACATGGCCGCCATGAGCTGTCAAAGATCGAGCGTCCCTATTGGCGGACCCTTTAGTTTTGAACCTAGACTATGTAAGTACATTTGTTTCTTGGGGGTTGGCCAACAATATTGGCAATGAAAAAGATCTGAGGGCATGTCACCCAGGGTTATATACTACTAGAAAAGATCATAAGAATATCAAAGTATGGTCCAAGATAATGACTAGACTCGGACAACATATATCATCTATTAATCAAAATGATGAGAATAAAGTACCATTGAAACCATCAGGTTCTAGAACTCCTCACCAGATATTGGCAGATATGGAGAATAAATTGAAAGGTCCGATTCCAAAAGAAAAGAAGACCACTTCATTGGAAGAGGGTTCTTCTGCCATGCCTGGCACCTCAGTAAACAAGTTTAAAGATGCTTTTTCTAAGGTACAATGGTAATTCTACCTTCATATATAATCATATATTAATCAACTATATATTATAGTTTTATTTAGAAAAAAAAACCCACGCGACTCCCAATGTGTGGCAAGCATATCATAGAGCAGCGTTACAGAACTGCACGTGTCCATCACAAAATATTAAGAAAGCACAGATTTGAACAAAGATATTTGTGGTAACGACCCAGAAAATGCGCTGTGGCAATATGAACGAAATGCAATAGACTATAGACAATAGAATAATGAAAGCAATGAATATACGGACCTGAATTAAACACATGTAAAAGGGTACGAGTAGTCACTGTTCAAAATCCGTCAAATATACCTACAACACATTTCGGATTACAAAATAGTTAATTATTAAAAGTGAACGTAACAAGCAGAAGGAGCTCCAAAATATCTACTAGTCCAAATACTGAAATAAGTAGCTCATCCTAAAGCCCCATCTTCAGTTGAGTTGAAGTTGAGTGAGTTGAGTCAGTGTATCGTTCAGTTTCAAACATATTGAAAATAACGATAAATTATTTACATGTCCATATTTACATGTCCATTTGTCCATTTACACTGGTTTCCCGTATAGAAAGATTTATGTAGCTATATTTAAGTATTTTGATTCACAGAATTTTAAGTACTATTCAGATTGGTCTGTTATTAAAATTTCAAGAATTTTCTCCTCATGGATTTAATGAAGTTAAAGCTAAACCTTTTACACGAAGATTTGGCAGTTAGGTTTAATTGCAGTCCTGCTACAGTTACTAATGTTGTAATACCATATTGGTTTATGATTTTTTTAAAAATAATGTTCCTACTCAGAAAAAGAATAGAACTTGCTTACCAAGTTCTTTTTTACCATTCACAATTGCCGTATGGTATTTGATTGTACTGAAGTGTACACAGCTGTACCGAGCTAACTAGACCAACAACGTAGAACATACAGCAATAATTATAAACATATAAACACTTTAGAGGGACTGGTGGGTGTCGCTCCAAATGGTACTATAACCTTCTTAAGTAATTTGTATGTAGGTAACGCATCAGAGAAAATAAATAGTTCAGCATTCCGGTGTACTTAATAATTTTAAAGCGCCATTTTTAAACATATTACCGGCAGGCGTTTCCTTAAATATGACACCATTTCTCATGATACCACAGTTCGCTCCTCATAAATCCAAACAGACACTTGTTATTGCGAAAGCACGTATACACGTGGAAAGCTATAGGTCGAATAAAATTATTTAAAATATTGTCGAATATGTCGAATATCCCATAGAATATGCGCCAATATTCTTCTAAGATTTTTCAAATTTGTGTAACTTTAACAATACGTTAACTACCCTTTAATAAATGAAGTAGAAGATTTGTATGTAATTGCAGAACATTATTTAGTGTCAAAATAATACAGAGTAGAATAGTTTTATTTACCCACTCAAATGATAGGTTACAATTTAACAATACAGTATTAGATAGGATGTTAAATAATAATCGATGATAAGTATTTTCAGTTTAGTTAGATTTAAGACTTGTTAGATCGTTGACTTGTAGATTACTTAATTTCAATATATTATTTTATATACTTGTTAAATAAAAATGTTTTAATATGTTAATATTATCGTCCCAGATGTCATCTTTGTCTATACTAAATTCCAAATAGTCTTTTTCTGTCCATGGAATAAATAAAAACCCACACTTATGCCAAATTCCACATGGTGTCACTTTCACATTGTGGATCTGCTCATATTTTTGTATTGCGGCACTTTAATTAATTCTACCCCACTGTATTTGTTTTGTTCCGTCTAGATTATAACTGACTAAAAATAAAGTTATAAATTAATATTAAATTATAACATTATGTACACATACAGTCTCCGTTGCTTGATCATCACGGTTTTGAGGACTGTTGACCTCAAAATAAGGAAATGAAGTAGGTATGTATGTGGAAATTGAAAATGTAATAAACAATAAATCACTACCACTAGCAAATTGAGTGTAGAAGCTACAGAAGCTGAGTACAAGTCAAGTATGGGTTTCGATAGCTGAGCATAACTACTGTCCAATGTTGTAAATGAATCATGCTCCTAAACTTTTATACTCAAGTATCCCAGATTCTCAAATTGTAAAAATATCACATGTGTTAGAACTAAAACTACACAAATAATAAAAATGCTGCAAAAAAACGAACTTCCAGAAAAAATGTTTAGTTGTTTCGTGCCGTTTTGTGGATATGAACCAAATTTCTATTAAAGACTAATTGTTTGCACTTCTAGAGGTGAGGAACTGTTTGTTATGATGGTACACTTGGGTGGCGTACAAGCAAAGCTGAACGAAAAACTCAATCTGAATATCTTTTGGATGTATCTGTCATTCACTGAATTTGTGTGCATCAGATGTCTAAAAAAACCACCAACAATAGAGGAATTTGTTCAAGATATATTCAATTAGGTACATATCGAGAAGCACAAAAAGACTTGCAGTGTATGCAGAGTTCCAAGAGTTTGTTGACTTGAAATCCTAATGTGTCCACGCCGCACAAGCTGGCCAAAAGTGTAATTCCTAGAATGGTCATTAGGGCCATAATCGACCCCATCCCATTGTTTTTGTGCACCTAATCTTATTTACCAGTTGCCATTATCAGTCAGAACTTGAACTTGTTCTTGGGTAGTGTGTTATCGAGATTTACGCAAAGTGAAAATATATTCAGTGTATTTTTTTTGTATGGTGTTTGACGAAAACTTGTGAGTGCTATGGATTATCAACAACCAGGTAAGCGTCTTTGTTGTGATATATAATTTCGTTCAAGATATTTTTGTTTTCCATTTTTTTTTCGTATTCAAAAAACCCATATCAAGTTTACTCGTTTTTCATGGGAATAAGTTGAACTCAAAGCTTTTTGTAAAACTTCAGGATTCGTCCGGGTATTTTTATTTATTACAAACTAGAACTAACACCCTCAACTAAAACAAAATGTTAAAACCAAGGCCCGACTGAAACCGTTTTTTATTATACCCAATTTAAAATTAGTACTTAAAAAAAAGAATAATGTTTTAAGAAAAAAAATTATTTATTTTATTTTCAGGTCCGTCTGGAATAAAGACAATAACTAGAAAACAAATAGTTGACTTAATGAATACTCAAAATGACCTTGAGATTAATGGGATTAATGTTCCTTTTATACAGAGGAACAAATCAAAGATATAAAACATAGATTCTCTTATATTATAATTGAAATAAAAAAACGCTGGATCGCGGCTAAAAACCGTCAAGGACTTACGTTTCGCAAATCAGAAACTCGGTTTTTAAAAACAATCTTTATTTCAAAAAACACAAATTTTGACTTGCAGGCCGAAAGAACCGAACTTGTTGAAAGCGAGAATAATAATGAATAATGAATGCGGACAATGAGCAAGACTCAATTCTTATCGGCTGTAACATAATATAAGTTAAAGAGATTACAGTAGTAATGAATGCTGTTCAGGCACTCCATGCCTTGAAGTGGATACGTAACTCCTCCATCCTTTGATTGAAACTTCTCCTGAAGTTTTGTTTCCTTAGATGATGTCATCATTTTGTCCTGATGGCTTCTTTCTTGAGGTCATCAATTTCAAATACTTCAAATATAATTTCTTATATACTATATATAATAATCCAATACAAATGATCACATATTGGCATTGGGTGCGATCTATGATGTTGAAATATGTTGGGGTTTACAAGTGGAATTTATGATATAAATACAATCTCAAAACCTTTGTAACTTTTGGTATTATGTAATTAATTACGTTATAGTAATTTAGTTAAAGTTTTCTAATATTGGCTTGAACGGTAATCATTAACTCTTGTCACTAATATGCTTGGGATATTATTTTATTTATTTACGTAAATTATTTTTGCAGCACAATAAATTGTATGGTATATTTATTCTACGAATTATATGGCTAGTTTGATTTTACTAAAAGTACCATAAATTGTTTGGAAGATTACTATTATAGGTTATTTTATTTAATGTTGTGTTAAAAGATACTTATAGCATTCAGTTCCTTAGTTTTCATCAGAACCTGACAGAGTAGGTTTCTTAAGTTCCTTAATATGAATTATTTCAGTTTTCTGCGTTTTAATATTTCGAATGTTTACTTTATTATTTTCTAAGATTTCTATAATTATATATGGACCGGTAAATTTTGCTTTGCTTTTAGCTGTACGTTCCGATGTCTTTTTATAGACTTTTTGGTCTAGTTTAAATTGTTGTTGTTCGTTGCCTTTTTTGTTGCGTTTTTCAATAACTTTTTGCTTATCTGCCATTTGTTTGTTTTTTATTTCCTCGTAAAGTGCTGTTGTTTTTTGTTTATGCATATATGCAAAATCAGTATAGAACTTAGTTGTAACTAGGTCCAACGGATCTAGTTACGGATCAACGGATCGGAGTTTGTATGCCCGAATGTCAATTCGTAAGGCGTATGTTTTGTCGCTGAATGTATAGAGCTGTTATAAGCAATAATAGCATATGGCATTAATTTTGTTACATGCGTATTTGGTTCTTTTTCTTTTAAAATTCTTAAATGTTCAATAAGAGTGGAATGTAAACGTTCGACTGGGGAGTTGGACTCGTGGTGATTAGGTGTCGTAAGGTGTATATTAATTTTTTGCGATTTTAACAATTGAAGACCATGATGCAAGAAGGGGATATGTGCAAAAATTTGAAAAATAAGATTATCTTGGGTATAGGTAACAGAATATGTTCTTTCACTGTGGTGCAAATATGGTACATGTGCGGCAAAGAGCTGCCGAGTTATAACAGAAAAACACATATCCCCTATGATGTACTGGTGCAAGAATGGTATATGTGTCGTGTTACTTATCCCGGTCTTGCACCGCAAATAATTGTATTTTCAAGACACGCCGAGTACATCCCCTCTCTGCAGCCGTAAAACGACCATGTTTGTGTACAAATTAACGAGTGCGTAGTATAGCCGTTTTGTAGCCAGTACTGTTTTTGCAGCAGAATACAAAGGTACCGCGCGTTGTAGATCGTGTTGTTTTTATGCGATTTTGTAAAACCAGCTGTTATTAAATTATTATGGAGGTACGTGGTGAAAGTACAGGACTTAGTGATAATGGGAAAACTAAAAATGAGGAAAGTGAGACAGAGGAGAGTGAGCCATTTCAGAGTTCGGGCAGCGAATACCAGCCATCCTCGCCAAGGTCGTCTTCTGAGCATGAACCCATAGAATACGTACAAGAACAAGAACAAAACAAGGGATGTGTTAGAAAAAAAAAACTTGATGTGACAAGTTGGAAAAGGAATGTGCAAAAAGTAAAAAGGGCCAGGGGAGAAAGCTATAAGTCCGTGTCATCTGGAAAAATAGTACCAGGACGCAAACAAGGCAGTGACTGTAAATGTGAAAAAGGGTGTTTGAAAAAGCTTTCTCTTGATGAAAAAAATGAAATATTTACTGCATTTAATGGCCTTGCAGATCATGAAAAACAAGATTCATACCTATCAAGTTTAATAACAGTTAGAAGGATTAAAAGACGCCGTAAAAATGTTTCGAATGTCAATTCACAACGAAATTACACTTACAAGTATAAGGTAAATATTTTATATAAATTATTAGATAAATATAAGATAAATTTTTTGCATATTTTTTTGTCATTCATATTTTATTTGTTGTAGCTGAGAAGGGGTGCATTCGAGTTATCAGTCTGTAAGCAAGCTCTATGTTTAATCCATGGAATCGGAAAGAAGCGGTTAGAACGTATTGCATGTCATTTGACAGTCAGTGTAACTCCTGTCCAGGACAAAAGAGGTAAAGACGCTAATAGGCCGAATAAGATCCCCGATAATTTGAAAACCCAAGTTCATGAGCATATTGAGAGCTTTCCTAAGCAAATATCGCATTATTCTCGAACAAGAAGCAGTAGGCAATATTTGTCTCCCGATTTAAATCTTACAATCATGTACGATCTGTACCTCAAAAAATTCGAACCAGAAACCTACAAACTAAAACAAGACAAACTACCGTTTAAACCTAAAATTTCCTATGATTTTTATGGTCGTTATTTTCGGGAAAATTTTAATATCAGTTTTGGCCATACAAGGAAAGACACGTGCAAGAAATGTGACACATTGGAAAACAAGATCCAGGGAGCGGATTCAGAAGAAGAGAAGGAAAGTTTCGAAACCCAAAAAAGACTACATATTCTCAAGTCTGAGTGGTTCTACAAGGAACTAAAAGAAAAATCAAAAGAAGCAGAAGATAATGACCATGTCGAAGTTTTGTCGTTCGACTTCCAGCAGAACATGCCGCTTCCCAAGGTGCCATCTGGGGATGCTTTCTATTTGCGTCAGCTATGGGTCCAAAATTTTTGTATACACTCGGCGAAAAAAAAAACTGGACATTTCTTTATGTATGATGAAACCATCTGTAAAAAAGGGGCCAACGATGTTGTAAGCTTTTTACACTATTATATTGAGAACATACTTAGTCCAGATGTAAAGGTTCTATACTTAATTAGTGACAACTGTTGCGCCCAAAATAAAAACCATACCCTGCTTCGATTTTTAGCAACTTTATCGTATGGTGGTAAATTTGATATAATAGTACATCGTTTTCCTGAGCCAGGGCACAGCTTTTTGCCCTGCGATAGGTTTTTTGGAATAATAGAAAAGAAAAAACGGCGTATAGATAGAATATTTTTACCTCAAGAATATATGGAGATTGTCAGGTCATCTTCAAGAAAATTTCATGTCATTCCTGTGACCCAAAATATGGTATTTAACTACAGTGACCATTTGAAAAGTTTTTTTATCCATCCCCAAAATCTGACAAAAAAGAAAAATTTGCAATTTCCTCCTATCGTGTATTCAAATACTTCAAAAATATAGGTGGGGTTGCATGTACCGCCTCGGCTAGCACGGTTGCTCCCCTAATAAATTTTGTTTTGTTGAAAAACAATGCCAACCCTACATTTACTAACTTGGAACAGGCCTATTTAGATAAGTTAGCTTTGAAAGATCTGAAGTATAAAAACGTAATGGTATTGGCCAATGAATATGTAGGCAAAAATGACATGCACTTTTACTTGTCTCTTAAATCCGATAAATGTTTTGAGAACCAAGATTCAGAGGTTAGTGAATCCGATAATTCTGATGTAGAATAAATGTTTATTGACTACAATGTTTTTATTTGAATGTATTTTTGACATGTACCTACCTAAATCTACAGCTGTTGTATTCGTTTTGAATTTGTTGCTTTTGATTTAGGTATCATATTACCGTCTTTTAAGTTTTTATTTTTCAACAGTTCCACTTATTTCTTAAATGTTATACTGTTACTTAGTTAAAGCAATGTTGAGAATAATAAAGATGCTGTTTCATACAAACGTATTTGATTTGTTACTTATCCCTTTCTTGCACCTTCTTATATAGCACAGATAAGAAATAGATTAACACAAACCTTTTTTGCACCACAAAACTTTCTTCCTAAATTTCTAGTTTATTTCTACGAGTAACTTCATTTAACATACATAAAAACATTTAACTTTTCTGTTTCTACCTTGAATAACACTAAGAGCCAACCTAAAAAATTAAAAAGTTTTTTACCTCTCTTGTAAAATCTAAGAAATGTTACTTGTCCCCTTCTTGCATCAGAGTCTTCAATTCTGTAATTGTTAAATTTTCAAATTCTTTTCCGTTATCTGATGTTATTAATTCGGGGGTACCATAGAACTGAAAGTATTGAATTAATTGTTCTGCTACTGAAATAGCATTTCTTAAACATGGAAAGGCTTGACTTAATTTTGTAAATTTGTCAATAATGGTTAAAAAGTATTGATTTTCAAAAACAAATAAATCAATATGAAGCACTTGAAATGGTCTTGTGGGGGTGTCTGTTAATACTAAAGGCACATACGGTTTACCTCTTGCGTATTTAGATCTTTGGCTAGTTTCACAATTATTAATATAATTTGTTATACTCTCTTTTAGATTCTTCCAATAGTAATTAGTTCTAATTTTTTCATAGGTTTCGTTTATTCCTCGATGGTTACTCTTACTCTCATGTTGATGCTTAATGATCATAAGTTGTTCGTCTTTTGTTGTTACATTGTTTATTAGTTTTGTACATCGTATAAGGTTAAGATACCTGAAATGTGTTTGGTAAACTTTCGTGACGATGGGTATTAGTTCCTTTTTGTGGAAATACAGATAATTGTTAGCATTGGCATTATCGACATTATCTTTTAAAAATTCAAATATCTGGGCTTCGTCTTTTGGTAGATTCACGTGTGTTATTTTATATCCGAATAATGTTTCTTTCTTACTTGTGGTCTTAAAGTGCACGTTGAGATCTATTAAAATTTGTTTAGCTTTATTGTTAATAATTTCATCTAATATGGGTATACCTGAATTTTGACTTTCTTGGCTAGCTGTGTGAACAGTATCACATGCTGGGTTTAATTGTATATCTTCGATAATTTCGATATTTGATTGGTTATCTGGGTTTTCAATTGGCGTTAGATTACTGGGAGTGGGGACAACATTCAATGGCTCTTGGGGATTTTGATTTGAAGGAATGGTTTCTGTATCGATGGGGTTTTCTGCCATCTTACGTAATAGATCTAATATGTCTTCTGAAACGTCACCTGGGTTATTTATCATTGATTCGTTTTCATACATATTTAACTGAATTCTAGATAGAGCATCTGCATTAGTGTTTTGTTTTCCTTTCTTATAGATTATAGTATAGTCAAATTCTTCTAGTTCAAGGCGCCATCTAACCAATTTTGAGTTAGGTTCTTTTAAATTAAACAACCAAACCAGGGGTCGGTGATCTGTATATATCAAGAATTTTTTGCCAAAAAGATACGGACGGAACGTCTTGCACGCCCACACAATAGATAATAGCTCTTTTTCTATTACTGAATAATTACCTTCATGTTTGTTTAATGTCCTTGAAGCGTAAGCTATTGGTTTGTCATTTGGTATATTGCCTTGAGATAGGACTGCTCCTAGAGCTATGTTTGATGCGTCTGTTGTTAAAATAAATTGTTTTGTGAAATCTGGATATTCTAGTATAGGGGCATTTATCAATAAATTTTTTAAAGTGTTAAAAGAATTAAGAAATTCTTGTGTATGGATTACTTTATTTTCTTTTTTTAAGCATGAAGTTAAAGGTTTCGAAATTTTTGCGAAATCTTTTATGAATCTTCTGTAGTATCCGGCTAAACCTAAAAATGACTTAATCTCCTTCGGAGTTTTTGGAATGGGAAAGTTTTTTACGGCAGAGATCTTATCGGGGTTTGGTTTGATGCCTTCTGGGGTTATTATGTGTCCTAAATATTGAACGTCTTGTTTTAGAAACTCTGACTTATCTAACTGTACTTTGAAATTTGCGTCCCTAAGTCGTTTAAATACGGATCTTAGTCTATCTATGTGTTCTTGTAATGACGTTGAGAATATTATTATATCATCTAAATATACAGAACAAATTTCGTTCTGTAGTCCGCGTAAAATGTTGTTCATGACTCTCTGGAAAGTGCCAGGTGCGTTTTTAAGCCAAATGGCATTCTTTTAAATTCGAAGTGACCCGTTTCAGTGGAAAAAGCAGTTTTTTGTACGTCGTTGGGATGCATCTCGATCTGATGGAACCCGTTTGCGAGATCTAACGTGGAGAAATATTGCGATCTACCTAACTTATCAAGGATGTCTGTTATGTTAGGGAGTGGGAATTTATCGTCAACTGTCTTTTCATTCAACTTTCTATAATCTATCACTATCCTCCATTTTTGTTTCTCTGTCGCGTCTAATTTCTTTGGCACAATCCAAATTGGAGATGGCCAGGGTGAAAAACTGGATTGAATTATATTTGTGTCTAACATTTTATTAATTTGGCTATCTACTTCTTTTTTATGGACCATAGGATATCTATATGATTTAGTAAACACGGGCGAATTATCAGTGGTCTTTATTTCATGTTTTATTTGGTTAGTGAATGTTAAAGGTAATTTATCTGTATAAAATATGTCTCGAAATTCATAACATAATTTTCTAATCGCGTCGTATTCTTCTTGATTACAGTGGTTAAGTCTCAGGTTTTTAAGATTAGTCTTACATAGCTTATCTACGTGCTGATTAAAGTCAGTATCGGTTTCCATTTTCTCATAACAATGTATTTCATTTAAATTTATTGGTTCGATATCTAGTGGTTCTGAAAGAGTTAGTTCAATTGGGTACTCAGTTTTATTAATTAAAGAAGTTATAGCGAAATTGCAATTAATATTAACAAGTGCATGAGGCATTTCTAATTCGTTCAAGTTCTTATTTTCTAAAATTCCATAGCCTGAGTTTTGTTGAACTGGTAGTGCAACAATTTGTTCTGTTCTACCTGGGATTGTTACTTTATACGGGTTCTTTAATTTAACTTTGATTTGTTGATTATCATTTTTATTTAAGTCTTGTGTATGTATTGGAATACTAGTATGTAGTAGTTCCAGCTGATTTCGTTCGAGGTCAATTTTTACTCTAAGTTCCTCTAGTAGATCTAAACCTATTAATCCTTGGAAATTTGGGGAATAGTCGAAAAGATAAAATGTATGTTCATGGTTAATATTTAAATAAGAGAATATTGGAATATTTATTATTTCCGTATGGTAAGATATACCGTGCGCTGTTTTGACTACGAAATTCTTATTTTGTATTAAATTAGGAAAATGTTTATGTGCTAAATAAGGGTTTATAAAGCTTCTACTGCTTCCAGTATCAATTAGAAATATTGCATTTAAATATGGTATGGTAATGTATTTTAATCTTACACTGTCATCAATATTTAAGCTTATTTGTGTTATGTTTTCGGGTTTGTGGTGGTAGTTTGGGTAAAATTTGATTGCTCTGATGCTATATGTGCGCTAGTAGATGGGCATGGTATAGATAAATCTTCTGTATATGTATATTGTTCAGATTGCTCTTGTTCGATATTATTTATGTCACAATAATTATTATAATTGGACATGTCTGCGTATTCGTCATTAGGTTGTGGGTAATAATTATTATCATATGATTCTTGATAATTTGATGGTTCAGATGTATCATAAAATGAATTATAATTTTGTGTTAGATGAACAGTATCATCTATATAATTATGGTAATATTCTTGTGCGTTAAATTTTGTATTTGTTGCTGAGTTAATATTATTTATCTCCATAGGCGTTGGTTTGGGTTGAATTCGTTGGATGTTTGAATTCGGTTTAAATACATTTGTTTGCGGTATAACTTGACTTCTGTTAGACTGATTAAAATTTGGATAAGGTTTAGGGTAATATTTTTGCTGATTTGCAAAATTATTTCTTTGATCGAAGGGGCTATATTGCTGAGGTGAAGATCTAAATTGGTTTTGTTGTACAGGATTAACATTATTTTGCGTATAAGGCCTTTGATTATGTGCAACGTTATTTTGATAATTTGGTGGTCTCTGAAAATTATTATAATTTTTATTAGGTATAGGTGGTCTATTTTGATTTTGTTGTACTTGATTATTTGGGTTCGTTCTTAACCTAAACTGATTAAAATTCAATTCTTCTTGTACGAAGGACATTGCTTGTTCGATCGAGTCTGGTTTTCTCAAACGTGTAACGAGTTGAATGTTGTAAGGCAAATTATTAATATATGTTTTTAATACTAATTCTTCATAGTGATTAATTTTGATCATTTTTACTGCTTGCGTATCTGTGGTACTATTTAATTTAGATATTAGTAAACTACGAGTATCTTGTAATCTAGTGCCATAGTCTAATAGGCTTTCATTTTTTAATAATTTTAATGACATCATATCTTGTATTAAACAATCTATGCTACGTTGGTCTGCAAAAGTAGATACTAAAGTATTTTTTACAAGTTGCCATGTATTTAATTCTTCTCGGGGACAAATGAGATCGGCTGCTCTGCCTTTTAGCTTTGAAAATATAGTGTCTCAAATACATATATTTATTGGGGCATTTGCGTTAGTTGTATTGTAAAATGCTTTACGTAAGTTTTCTACAGATGTAATAAAACGTTGTAACAATTTTGGATTTCCGTCAAAATTTGGAATGTTGTCTGCTTGATAGCGTAATAAAGCGTAATTAGTTTCTGTCATTGTATTTGTTGAATTTGAGCTTTCTGATAGATTTAAGTTTGATATGGAATCAATTAAGCTGTCCAGTTTTATTAAAAATTAAAATACTAAATCTGAATATTTAAAATTAATGGTTTGGAGATTGTTTACAATAGTTTCAAACTTACAGTAAAATGATTTTCATGTTAATCCAAATATTGGTGGTGTGTTGGTTGGGATGTTGCTCTTGAAGTTTCGTAGTAGGTGATGCGATGGTTTTCGACGTTTCGATGCACAAAACTTCACTATCACTTTATCACTTAAATTAACACGACGATGTTATTCGGTGATTTAAAATGTTTGTAATGTTCAATTATTAGCAATAAATGATTTATTTGCTAAACTGATGTTTGGTGTTTGTTTCCTTAATTCTACGTTTGTCTTTGCTTCTTCTGCAAAATTCCTTGGTTTCTTCTTAAAACTAATGCGAATATCTGGTAATGTTAGAACCTGATATTCTGCTCCTTAAACTACTTCGAATATCTAGTAATGCTAGAACTGTGATATTCGGGTCCTTAAAACTATTTTCTGGAAAACAACACTGGTAATGCTAGAACCTGTTGTTTTGTGTCTCCGATAGACTGGGTGTGATTATTATTCCCTCTTCAACTTTCTCTTCTCACACAGGCTACTCAGTTCA
>CAXKVY010001063.1:0-21146 GCA_964058915.1 Tetropium fuscum
AGATCCAGCTGACACAAGAGCTCAAAATAAACGACCATAGACAGCGCCGTATCTTCGCTGATTGGGCTTTAGAGCAGTTGGAAGTCGACCCCGATTTTGGTCGCAAAATCATCTTCAGCGATGAGGCACATTTTTGGTTAAATGGGAATGTCAACAAGCAGAATTGCCGTTATTGGGCCGAGAACAATCCACAGGAGGTCCACCAGGTCGCAATGCACCCAGCAAAGGTAACTGTTTGGTGTGGATTTTGGGCCGGAGGCATCATCGGGCCGTATTTCTTCGAGAACGACGATGGTGTGTCCATCACGGTAAACGGCGAACGATACAGATCCATGATAACGAACTTTTTCTGGCATGAAATCGACAATATGGATGTCGAGGATATGTGGTTTCAGCAGGACGGCGCTACGAGCCACACAGCGCGCGCCACAATGGATCTTCTGCACGAGCGCTTCGGAGGAATGGTTATCTCGCGCGGAGGCGACATCAACTGGCCACCGAGATCGTGCGATTTAACCCCACTAGACTATTTCTTGTGGGGTTTTCTTAAATCACAGGTCTACGCAAACCAACCACAAAACACTGATGCCCTCAAAGTCAACATACGCCACGCCATCGATGAAATACAGCCCGATTTGTGCGCCAGAGTCATTGAAAATTGGACTTCTTGTATGCGCGCCACCCAGCGAAGCCGAGGTGGACATTTGACCGATATTATTTTCCATACATAATGCCTTCGAATACTCTTTCAAACAAAAAATAAATTTCATTTATACCTCTCACACAACTTGCTTTATTTCATTTTAAAGATCGAGCGCGCTTATTGGCGGACCCTTTATTATTCTGAACAAAGGACCAGAACGTTTTGGGATCGCTCTTAATATTGGTTTGGATGTTAACAAAGGTAATTATTGTAAGCAAAAACTAGTTTATTCTTTATTAAGCTACTCAATCGTCCAAACTCATTTAAGTGAAAGTTACTACGAGTCGTTTTAAATTTATTGTGATGATAACTTCTATCTTTTATGTTACCTATGATTTTAGTTGTCTACTAAACTCGATATTTAGGTTTAATTTTTTTGTATACTAGATATGTTGCTCAAATAAATTATAAATATCTTGGTAAAATGGATCACATGCAGAGTTAATGTAAGTGCAGTTATCAATGAAGTCCCAGTTTTTTCTAGAAGTGCATTATAAGGGCCAATAAAATTCGATCTTTTGAAATTATAAGCCTTATTAATGTGATCAGTCGGAAAATTTACCACGCTACTTAAATTTGATTGAATCTCTATAACCAATGTAGGATGGTGATTATGTTCAGGCACCATGGGCTGGGTGTGTCTTGAGACTACACAACACATGACATATCAGAATTGGCAACAGTGTTAAATTGCTGAAAACCATTAAATTGGATAAATTCGGACACTAATCTGATATTTTGGAATTTAAAAAGAAAGTTAGCAGATACAACAAAATGTGTGACATTGAAATATCCAAAAATTAATACATTTTTAACATCAACGAGACTATAGTTAAAATATTCTTGAAATGCCTCCAAATCATTAGTACTTATGCACTGATATTTATATGTTTATGTGGTGTATACATAAGCGTGGGAACCCCTTTAGTTATATCAGAAAAGTCAGATATATCATCGTTCAAAATCACTCTCTGGCGCCTACCAGTAAGATAATTTCGGAAAAAATTAACTGCTATTTCCGAGAAGCCGAAATATTTTAATTTTAAACAGAGGGTCGTATGATCTAAGGTATCGAAGGCCTTACTAAAATTGTTATTAGCATTGGCTTCTTTAAATATGTCATCTGTGACTTTTAGCATTGCCGTACAAGTACTGTGTTGTGATCTAAAACCAGACTGAGTAACAGGTAAAATGTTAGAATCATTAAGGTAGGCGTTTACTTGTTGAGAAACAATTTTTTCTAGGATTTTCGACAAGGTAGGTAGAATGCTAATAGGTCTGAAGTGAGTTATATAGGTGGGATTTTGGTTTTTAGGAATAGGGATGACATTTGCGTTTTTCCAGGCTGCTGTATAAAACATAACAACAAAGTAAATGAAAAAACAAATATTAACAGAGAATTATTAAGACTTATGTCGCTAATGTATAAATCCGTAATATAGTAATACAACAAAACGTAATATAGTATTAAATTACCTCACGTCCTACCAAAATAGTAAAACTGTATTGGTAAAATTGCTATGTAAATAATGCAGCTATAATAATGGACTTACTGGGCCTGAACCCTTCGTAGGGATCTCCAGAAGCACAGCGGTTCTCTCAATGAAGACTTTAGCCCAACAAATGTTTCAACATTGTTGGACAACTGCTCCAGGCATGAGACAGGTTAAAGAACTCATATCTGGTCCCGACGCTGGGAGGACCAGACAGCTGCTGAAATTAAGCAGATGTAACTTAAGAACAGTGACAGGCCTACTGGCCACCTAAGACGACACCTTTACATAATGGGTCTTGTGGAAGACCCTGAGTGTAGGGGATGCTTGGAAGATGAGGAGACAGCAGGGCATGTTCTGATGAATTGCCCCGCTTTCCTGCATACACTTATGCAACACCTGGGACAACTGATGCTGATGCCCAGGGACTTTAAAGAGCTATGTCCCAGCCGCCTCGTTGGCTTTATTAAGGCAACTCGACTGGTATAGCTCTCGAAAGGCGGGACGTGACGGGCCCATACTGAGGCCTATACGTCAAAGGGCAGAACCCCCGCCAATCTCAAATCAATCAAATCAATCAATAATGGACTTAATGGAGAACAAGCAATTTTACAGTAACTAAATCGAAAACCGGCGCAAAGTATCGAAAAATAGTAGCCTGAGGTTAACTAACTTAAAGAAGACTTAACCACCCCTTTCGATTGGTTCACGATGCGATGTGTATCGTTTGGAAATGGGAACAATATATTCGATTTTGCATGGGGTCTAGTATTGTATTTAAGAAACTGATGTGACGAAAGATGTGAAGATGTGGCGACACTAAAGAAACGTTCCATCAATTTGTGGGCTACTGAGAACTTGATTAAGCATTACCCATTCAATACTTGTGTCATTCAACTGAATTAATAACATGAATGAATATTATAAAAATAACAGCGCCATGTTCACTTGGATACAATTTAGTGATTTATACCTAGATACAGTTAATAGCAACTATTAAAGTGACATAATAAAAAATTGGACACATCTTTGATTTATCCATTCCAGTAATCTTAAATTTAGATCGTCATCTTAATTTACGACGAACACCTGCTACCTGCGCTTAATTACCATATAAGTACTATTAAAATATTTAATAAAATCTGTCTTTATTTATTACATTTTTTGATTGAAAATAGTTTATCTCTTGTCTGAATCATCAAATGTAAATTTGTTCCAGTGTTTGTGGTTTGCTTGATAAAAACTCAAATTATATTCAAACCGAGAAAGAAGACCGATATGGTTTTATATGTAATAACTATAATTGACCACCAATTGTAAAAGCAATGCAATGTGGTACGTTCCCACTATGTTTTCTTAGGACGTCACTTAGGTCTTTTCGCGTCGCGGTTTCTACTGCTATACTAGTATTATTATAAAAAAATATAAGTAGTAAAAACAACAATGAAAATAGCAGTTATAAAACTGTTAAAAAAGTGGAAGATAGAAAATTAGAGGTTTTTTTAAAAAATGAAAACTGGAAAGAGGTATATGAAGCTAATGACGTTGAAATTTCAACAACATTCTTTGTTGAGAGGTTTAAGGAACATATTAATAACTCTACCAGAATTATTAGAGTCAAAGAATCTGTGAAGAGAAAGCCATGGATTACCAATGGAATTATTTCTTCTATGAAAATGAGAGATAAAAAATATCAGGAATATCTAAGAAACCCTGATAACGAAGTTAAAAACAGAGAATATGTCATAATTATATAGAAATAAAATAAATTCATTGGTAAAAATAAGAAAAAATAAATGCTTTCAACAAAAAATTGAGCAAAATAGTAAATCAGCGAAACATGGGGACACGTTAAATGAATGATTAAATCGGAATCCCAATAAAAAATATGCTATCAGTAACATTGTTTTGGAGAACTCCAAAGCAATTTATGATAAATTAGAAATTGCTAATAATTTTAATGAATACTTCACCGAAATAGGTGAAATATTAGCTAGTAAAATACAGGCAATAATTATAGTTCGGAACCTAAAAGAAATTGTGTTTCACAGAAATGCATTTTCTTGACTTCAACTAGTCGTGAAGAATTACATAATATCATCAATAATTTAAAAATGGAAAAAACACCGACCAAATTAGTAACAAAATTTTGAAAAAAATGTGTTAATTTTATTATAGATCCCCTCACTTACATGATAAATCAATGTCTACAAACAGGTCATGTATCATCTCACTTTAAAACTGCAATCATAAAACCTATTTTTAAAAATGGTTAGAAAACAAAAAAGTCAAATTATCGCTGGTTTCTGCATTAGCCAAAATATTTGAAAAGATCATAAAGTTAAGATTATGTAACTATATGGATAAGAACAAACTACTTAATGATATGCAATTTGGTTTTCGTGAAATCAAATCTACTCAAGATGCAATAACTAATCTAACTTCTAAATTATATACTGCACTTGATCGCACCAAACTAGCGCTATGTGTCTTCGTAGACCTAGCTAAGGCTTTCGACACGGTAAGTCATAAACTTCTGCTAAATAAATTAGAAAACTTTGGAATTCGTGGAAATGCCTTAGACCTATTTCGTAACTATCTAACGAATAGGAAACAAAAGGTTGTAATTGACGGTGTTGATACTGACGAAAGAACTGTGACTTGTGGGGTACCACAGGGTACAGTCCTAGGCCCTGTCCTGTTTACAATATACATTAATGACTTACTTGCCTTACCTTAAGAAGGCAATATCATATCTTACGCAGATGGTACTGCAATATTCTACGATCTTCTGCATCGACGGACCTGAAAAAGATGGTTTGATAATTTGCTTACATTAAATTGGGATAAAACTAAATACTTGACATTTACATCATATAAAAATAACCTTACCTGATTTTAGTACAATACCACTGGATGACCGTGAAACCTCTTCCACCAGAAGTATTAAATACTTAGGGATTATGATTGATTGTCATCTAAGGTGGGATACTCAGATCAGCAGTGTTATAAGAAAATTCCGACATTTAATATACAAATTCAAAATAGTAAAAGCGTTAGAAACTTTGTATAAAAAAATTATAAAGATAATCTTAAATAAAAACATCAGATTTTGTACTGATCAACTATACCGTGAGTCAGAAATATTGGACTTAAGACAGATCTACGCTAAAGTTATACTAATGTATTTCTATAAAAACAAGCATTTTTTACAACCTATAGATCACGTTTATTTCACTCGACAAAAAGAAATGACTTGTATTAGCAAAAAAAGATATAGGTACTTTGTTTATATTGGACAGAGATTGTATAATCATTTGCCTTCTAACATTAAAAATTGCGTAAATATATATATTTTTAAGAAATTGGTTAAGAAATGGTTGAAAGAGAACGAAGATCTCTTATTGAAACACTGATAGAATTAACATAACACTAAATTTTGTAAAACTACTACCTTTTCTTTTCTTTTCTCTACTCTTTCTTCTTCTCTTTTTTCTTTTTTGATTATAAGTAAATTTTTCTGAATTATATTTAGATGTATACATCCATTTGCAAGTTTTTTAACTTAAAATCGATGTAAATCTATATTTATTTTGTAAATTAATACTATAATTAAGGCTACTATAATTAAAACTTCCTACTCCCTGTAATTTGATTTATAAAATAATAATAATAATTATTGTTATTACTTTTATTTAACCTCATTGGATTCCATTGTCAGTGTACATCCAAACAATCTGGAAAGGCAGTGAAAATTTCAAGCCATTTGTTACTATACTTACACATTACATCTATAATTAAGATAAATAAACCTTACGCCATTCAAAGTAATGGTGAAGATACGACCGCCTTTGAAGGTGAAAACTAGGTCTTCACAAATGAATCAGATATGAACGAAGGAGCAGGTTGAGGTACATATGCATAAGGTTGTACATATTGAGGTAAGTCTGCGATTGAAATGTAAGTGGACTATGGAGAAAAATACCGCCTTTGAGGGTATGTTGAAAAATGCTTTAAATAAAGTAGTAGATTATCTAGAACGTTTCTATTGTACTTTCTTCGATAGAATGTTCAGTTTTCATCCCAAAAAACATCCCTTTGTCCACCCCTACCCTACTTTTGGTTACTTGTTGGTGTCCAATCGATTTTCCCTCATTTATATACCATTAGTTTTAAATTATCCGACCATCCATCCATATTCTGATAAGAATTATTCTTTAAGAAAAAGTTATTGGCACTAGACTACAACTAATATGTAAAATATCGGTCGGTATTAGATATACCTACTTACACAAATCACCAGATGCATTAATAATTGATGAAACATGCAAAATTGGATGTATTTCTAGTCCTTTGACTGGAATAAAGTATTTTATATTTCGGCAGCATGTAATCGATTATCTCAAAGAGATTTGAACTGTCCAAACTCTGATCGACTTCTGGTATTAACTCATCAAATTCTGAAATTAAGTTAGAAGGGAGTGCCTACACGCATACGCACAGTAAACAAATTCTAAGTGGTAGCAAGTTTTAAGAAAGTAAATAAAACTTTACTGTAACGGCGAGGCACAAAGGAAGAGCAAATATATGATTTAGGAACTCGTTTTATGCAGAACACGATTTCCCACAAGGAAAATGGCATGAAATAAATTATATAGTGTGCAATACGACAGTACCTTGTGATATTCCATCTTTTAGAAAAATAAATTAGAGGCCCTTTGAGTTCAGACCTTGAATACGTATCGGCATGTACACGGTAATAATCGAATAACAGGGTAGGAATACAGACGATGACCAAATGCTCCATAGAGGATAAGCTATAAGATAAATCTTCAATTTATATACAGACGTAATACTGTTTTTATTAATAATGTAAATAGTAATGCTGATATAATTTTTTTTTGAAAAATTATCACTTGGGGAAATTTAGTATAGCTAATTACTATTAAGATTTTTAATTTTACAATACCTGCAGAAGGCATTAAAATACATACAAATTACATACAAATAGGTACATTAAACCATGAAATAACGTAAATTTTATGTTCAATAAAAAGTCCCAACTCTAGTAACATTGCTCACGCACGCACCTCTATGGGGTTCAAGAGCAATACAAATGTCAACCGGCAACGATGAATCTGATTGGTCAATGTCTATTTATATTAATATCAAAGTTATTTATAGGCGCAAAAATCTAAAACTCACATAATCGTAATAGACAAGTCTCAACAAAATTTATGTAATATAACATTTACATAAACTATGTGTATTTAGAAAGAAACTTGCGTTAGCGTCACGTGAAAATGGAGTCTCGAGAGCTGTAATCTAGAAGCAGATAAAAAAAAGACATGACGGCTGTATTGTGAATATTGAAATTATATTACGAAAGGTAAATGTGATTATTGTCTATAGCTTAGAAGTGAAATTTAAACTGGGTGTATGATAAATTATGGCATTTAAAGGTAAACCTAATTAATTTATAAAAATAGCATTGATGTGATTGGCCAGAGTTGTCAACAAAGATAAAACAAGAAGCTGGATTGCAGGAGGAAATGCATTTGTTTAACCGGAAAGAAGTTCGGTAGAGACGCATAATAATGTAAGGGGTTTAACACTGATATCGTGGTAATCAACAGCTAGCTGGTTTTATGTGAGCTAAAGTTCATAAAACTTAATGTTTAGAAGTAGCTTGAGGTGTTTAAACTAGTGCTATGGTGTGCAGAATCCCACTGGGAAATTCTTAAGCACTTTTTAAAAACAAATTTAAGTGAATTCGGTAAAAATCCACGACTTTTAAGTGTAGCGTCTCCAGTCAGCGCTAAAGAAAATTCTACGAGTGTGGCAAGCTGATTTATATAAATAAAAGAAGATTCAAATACGAGAAAGTGAGTAGAAATTCTGGAGATATTAAGTTCCGTAAGGGTCAAAATCCAATAAGAAGTAATCAAATATAGCAGTTTTCAGTTCGGAATAGTTCCGATAGATGTCCGCAGGTGTACTAAAGAATTTGGCCATAGCGTAAAAAAAGAAAGCAGCGTTCCGACTAGATGGCATCAGGCGTGATTCCAGACATCACAGTAAACAAAGCCAGTGTTTGTTAAGTGCTTATAAAAAAATTGTGTTGTGATTCATGTTGAAGGATTAACTAGAGGACATAGTAAGGTAATGACTATCTAAGATAATTTTAATTTTAAGGATTAATTGTTTCTGTAGGCTTGTAGGCAATAGCATAAGGTACGTAGGTTTAATCTTAAGTTGATCTGAGCATTTCTATTTATTTTATTGTCTATATTTATAATCACACTTCCTGCTGCAATTTGATTTGCAGATATAAATTTTTCTTTGCTGTGTTGTTTAGCTTAAATTAATTGTCCTCGTGACAATACAATGCTTCCATATTTAATAATAAATACTTCTCTGTGTATTCACCTTATGTTTTATCTCTCACATATCAAATCTTCCATAGTTATAAATATTACCACGTTTAAATATTTCACACTAAGATTATTATATCCATTTACCATTCCATATAATTTCAATGGTCAAGCACAATAGTCTTTAAAAATTGAGAACCTAATTGAACCTTCTCTAACGGACCATAGAGAAGTCATGCTCAGCAGTGAACTTCCATACCTACACGAATTAAATGTTCATAGAACTGGCGCCCAGGGAAAAGAGGCACTAGGGTAGAGACAGTGTAAGTATATTGCAAACTTATCAGGTGTCTCTCCGTTGTGCATTCACTGCATATTTTCAATTATTTTGTCCACAATAATAATACTTTAAAATCAATAAAAACTTGTTGAGAAATTAATTCCTACATAATATATATATATATATATATATATATATATATATATATATATATATATATATATATATATATAAATATATATATATATATATATATATATATATATATATATATATATATATATATATATATATATATGTATATATATATATATATATATATATATATATATATATATATATATATATATATATATATATATATATATATATATATATATATATATATAAATATATATATATATATATATATATATATATATATATATATATATATATATATATATATATATATATATAATATATATATATATATATATATATATATATATATATGTATATATATGTATATATATATATATATATATATATATATATATATATATATATATATATATATATATATATATATATATATATATATATATATATATATATATATATATATATATATATGTAGAAATTAGATTTTGGACGATTTAAACTATTTTGAAAACATATATTTTTATAATACACGAATTATAACATAAAATTTATTATATATTAATGTATAAAATGAAGAATTGTTGAGATAGGAAAATAGTGGAAATATAATTGAGTCATAATGATATTGTAAATCATATAGAATAGAGATTTATAGTTAAAGTACTGTGCAAGAAAAGTTAGTAGTTATCAAATGAGATATGAGTGAAAATGATAGTACCTATATACGAAATAGTAAATAGAAATGTAAAATATAGGTATGAAGTTTAGTAAATAGTAAATGTGTAAGGATGCTAAACACCAAAAGACTCAATAACTAAAGTGAGAGGGTGTAAATGGCATAGACAATACTACATAATAGAGGACATAAGTGAATTGTTTATTATTGAAAAATCAAGAGAGGGGGAGAAAACAAAAAGAGGGAAACCAAGGAAAATAAGGATAATAAGAAATTGTTTTAAGAAAAATAGATCGATTTTTCATCGAAAGTCATGAATTCTTCATTATTTATTCAAATGTAAAATATTGAGAGTGATGCAAAATGAAAACCCTTTACGGTGTGGGCCTCAAAAAAATTGATTAAACAACAATGTTTTAAACAATAATCTTTTATCTACTTTTTTCGTTACGTGGTCTGTTTACACAAATAATTGAGATGTCAATAATTTCATATTAATAACTTTCCATCGTAATTTACAATTGAATGTTTTTAGTTTCTATATTATTCAACGTTAACAAATTTCGGCTTACCTATCGTGACCTTAGATTATGACCTAACATTATATCTCTTGAACAACCAAACACACTCCTCCACCTGTATTGAAACCGGTCGCACACCCAATTTCCAGTTGTCTGTATTTTACTTGTTTAAAATACGGAGATAGAAGTAGAGCTAGTTTTGCTGGAAAAGTAACAAACATCCATTTTGAATAAAATGTGTTGTAAAGTTTTCTTTTATCATGGCTATTTACATGTATGAATATTTATAAGACATTATTATCTTTGTCTAATGATATATCATTTCATTCAAAAATACATTTGAAGAAAGATGCGACTTATCTAGTGCGCTACCAGAAAAGCTTTGCGTGTGTTCATAACCAGTGTCCTAAAAATATAAATATAATTATGATGTGCTGTTATTGCAGTTCCAAGTATATCTAGAGATGCATACTTGATGAAATATACACTCGGTGAGAAATTTGATGATGAAGTTGTGAGACCAAATTGAATACATACCTTATATGATTTTAATCTATCTAGAATCATGCCTTACTAGGTGTTTTGCTTGATTTTGTGGCAGACGGTATATACGACCCCATGTCCAAGATGGCGGCCATTCCAAACATCACTGCAGTACTCTGGGGATGTCTATCTGGGATATGGGCAGATTTTTATATTTTGCCCAGCAAGGTTTGTGATATAGAATGTCTTTTGCAAGTGGATCTCCTGGATATGTACAACCACTAAATCGAGTTTTTAGGGCTTCATTTTGTGACAGTTCAATTGCTTCCTTTCTTCAGAGCGACAGTCTATAATCAGCATATAAATCACAATACCTTCTTTTCTAAATATCGAGAATATTTATTTTACAATTAGTTTACTGAGCACGCTGAATATTTAAATTCAAATTTAAAATTACTTTTTTTAAGATTTTTTACAGATTATTTTTAATATTGTATTTTGTATCGCGGTCTATTGTTTTAGTACATAGACCACTATTATACAAGACCGTATTACTGGTTTCACAAATATTTGATATAAACTGATGATTAGTTTTTAATTAATGATATTTATTGAAATGTAAAATTTAGGTATTAAGCACCTATTTTCTTTACACATAACTCCATCTACCTATTTTCTTGTTAACGATTATGGATCATATCTATTGTCCTCAAACCTTAAGTTTGTGTATATCGTAGATTTCTATATGATTAAAGAAAGAAATATTTTCAGGAAAATGTGAAAGATGAAGATGGGCTACACATATAAGATATTCGTGTTTATTTATAAGTTTTCAAAGATTACATCTATTTTGGAGCTCAATATTGATATGTAAACGTTGTATACGTATTATTCATTTATGTATAGTTTTTACTATGATTCATGTACTTTTAATAAGTTAGCTTTTTATTTGTGATCAGATATATTTTGTAAGGTATACCTTTTATCATTGCGATGTTATTGTTGGTCGTTATTCCTCGCTTGGGTGACATGATATCTTGATCGAATTCCTTTCGATGACTATCGAATTTGTTTATTTAATGATTAATTTTGTATTTTTTTTTGGTTTTTAACTGTTATTGAATATCTTTATGTATGATAAATTTCCTAATTACATGGAGTTTTTATCAATATCATGTATTGAAGTGTTCATTTAATATATATTATGATGTGTATATCGAACTTATATGTTCGCTCTCTCGCTACGATTTCATTACTTTTCACTACTTTTATTCAAGTTGCTACGTTTTTATCATTTCATGTTGTTCATTTAAAAATATTGTATCATCAGCATAATATATAATTTTGTCATTAATAATCACATTTATTAATGAGGTTATGTATAAATTGATTAATATCGGTCCTAGAACTATACCTTGGTATGCCGATTTTCACATTATAAAGATCACTTAGGTCAGAGAGTTGGATTATAATAAAAAAATTGAAATAAAGAACATTGTTTTTTTGAAACCTGTTTTAGCTTTTATATGTGTAGATTAGATTCAGAACCATTTTTAACGTCTCATAATATATACCTTACAAATGGGTTTACAGTTTGGCCACACTAGAAAAATTATGAAAGGTCAGCTGTACCTATAAAAGATACATATAAGAGCAAACAATTATGTTTCTATAACTTATAATCTCTAAGGTACTGAAACAAATTCTCAATATTTGATTGCGTTCCAAAGGCAACGGTTAACCTATAGTTTTGCAATTTAATCATCGTTGCAAGCAAGCTTGTAAACGGAAAAAGTCTTTTTCAGTATATTCACAAGAGAAATCTACATCTGAAACTAACAATCTTTAATAGGTATATTGACAATACTTATTTTAAAGTCAAATTGTATAATAGGTTAAAACAACTTTCCTATCGTATGTACAGGTATGCATGGTATGTACAGTATCGAGATTCAGAACAGTATCAATATCGCGTACAGTATCGAGATACAGTATCAAGTTTCCTAAAATGGATTTTGAAGAATATCCACATTGTAGTGCCATAGTTACCACACTTACTTATTATCTTATTTCTTATTATGTTATTATTTTAAGGCACACTATGTCATGTATGCAAAACATGCTGGCATAAAAGAATAGCCCAAGACCGGCTTAGTAAATAACTAATGCGAACCAGGTCACGTATACCCATTGTACTGACCTGGATAAACAATATATATATATATATATATATATATATATATATATATATATATATATATATATATATATATATATATATATATATATATATATATATATATATATATATATATATTCCGTTAACTAGGTGAATCAGTCATATTATTCAATTAATTGTTATTAAGCAGTAATCGTTGTATAAACCAATAATAATATAAATTCAATAAACCATTGTTTCAATAAACCATTGTTGAAGTGTTCGTGTTCGTACTGTGTTTCCAGTCAGAGGTAGTTTAACTCACTTCCTGATGATCTGATAGATTACCACTACATGGCGATCCTGCCAGGATGACTGGCAGTGATCACCACCACGACATAACGTGCTGCTTATTCATAATCATATTCATATTCATCCTTATTCATGCGTAAGAAATATGAGAATTCGTTGGAAACTTGACTATTGTTGAATTGAACTATGACTATGCTTGAATTTGTTGACTTGACTGTTTTGTGTACTACCTATTACGTTTATTATATAAAAGTTGGTTTATTTTTTAATATTAAAATCTCTTACAGTTAAGTTTCAATTTTAAATATTAGCGATTAATATATTACGTTGTTTTTACCTTGGAAGCAAGCTTCCCATGGATTCATATTTCACTGTTATCACATTTAGTATATTTCCTATAAACTTTAAATATAATAGTCTCGAAATACGGCTATATGTATTTTAATAATGAGGTACTTGTAAATTATGGATTGGATTATTTATGTGCTCGTGAGTCAATCGTGACATTTATCTAGAGAGACCTCTGAAATCATCTGCGCGGCAATAATTTCAATTCAAAACTAAACAATCTATGAAAGGCAACTATTTTAATTCACGATAATAATAATTTTCAAGTTCTTTATAAAAACAGTTTGTTGGTAGAGTAACTATAATTATTTTACTGTGAATATTATTTGTGGATATTATGAGGTCAGGAAATTGGTTAACGTTGTCTCCCTCCAGTTTAAACGGTAATCAATTATATAACATATTTTTTGATTTGATACATTAATGCATAATTTGAATAACTTCCCCTTTATCACTACTACTAACAAACCAAAAATCAGGTGATTTAACAGGGAACTTAAAGGGATGAGACGTATACTAAAAAAGGGTAAAAGAAGGTTACGAGTTTCTAACTCTCAGGAATACTGGATATGTTATTGTCAGCTTCGTAAAGCATATAGAAAAGCAATCAGAGATACGAAACGTCGTGCTTATTCTGATATGATCGGTAACTCGCACAATAAATCTAAAAGCGTCTGGAATATTGTCAATTCGGAAGTATCAGGTAAGAATTATACTAACAAATCAACGCTAACCCTTAACGAATTTAATGACTTTTTCTTCCATATCCGATATTGTTCCTAATTCCATTAATTCGTCAAATATTGATCCTATGCTATTATTAAATAATCAACCTAAACCTTCTTCGTCTTTTTTTATGTCGCCAGTTCTTGAGACTGATATTCGTCAGTCCATTCTGTAGCTAAAAAATACTAATGGACTAAATAGCCGTATTATAAAAGCGTCCCTGGTTCCTTGTTACTCCTTTGGGTTTCTTATTTAATAAATCTATAGAAGAAAGGACGTGGCCTGACAGCCTTAAAATTACTAAAATTCTACCTATTCATAAAAAAGGCGACTACGATATGGCAGACAATTTTAGACCTATGGCGCTTGTACCAATATTCTCAAAAATAATCGAACGTATAATAAAAGAGAAACTACTTTCTTATTTAGAGAATAAATCTATCTTTTCCACTATCAAGGCTCCTCTAGCCGTTATAGATGACGTGGTGGAGGCCATTGATGAAGGTACCGCAATGCATGCCACATTGTGTGACCTTACCAAAGCGTTTGATTACGTCAACATTGACATCTTGATGCAAAAACTTGAATATTATGGTATTAGCAACAGTGCATGAAATCTTCTTGGCTCATATGCGGCTGGTAGGCACCATTTTCAGTGTTGACAATGTCCAATCGCATATGCTTCCAACCTTTAATGGAGTGCCTCAAGGATCCGTATTGGGTCCGCTACTTTTTCTTATATATATATTAATGATTTGCCAGTCAAAATTCGAAATCTGTGCCTCCTATTTGCTTATGATACCACCTTGTTAACCTGAGATGACGTGAACTTAAGTATGAGTAATCTAAGCGCAGCTGAAACTTGGTTTTCAGTTAATTTATTAAAATTAAATGTCTCTAAAACACCAAACCTAACTTTTACCTCTAACTTTTACACTTGATACTAGTTGAAACTGGGTATCTCACGTTGATAATTTATGCTATTATTATTATTGTTAAATATTAATATTTGCATTATTAAATTATCTATACGTGCATGTTTGGTCAAAGCAAACTAATAATTTAATGTTTCTTCCTGGTACCGTTGATTCAATCAACGTTGGTGTACAAAACAAATGATAATAAAACACAAACTTCATTGGCGTCATCTATTTTATTGTACGGTTCCTAGTACACAATTTCTGTTAAACCTAGACGTTAAATAAGTAAATAAATACACACCAGTAAAAGGTAAATGGACGTATTTACGTTTTTTAGTCAATCAACTCTCGAATAAAAAGTGTAAAACAAGCGTCATTCAAATATTACCTCAAATTAATCAGACGTAGGCTTCTCTCTGTTACGTCGTTAGTCTGCTAACTGCAAAATAAATAAATATTGCAAATATTTCCTGGTAATTTATTAGACGGACGAGATTGGAATAGGCGATCATAAACAAATTACTGGAAATCAAGAAATTGGCCACATCTAAGAAATTTAATCAATCTCTTAAACAATAAGTTTTTAAGGCCTTAAAAAATAATAGGTAACGAACTATACAGGGTTTTAGAATATAATACATAGATGAAACCATATATAAATTAAACAGCAGCCAATTGTTGTTTATAACAAAATGGCGTCCGAAAAACTGTAAAAAATGTAAAAAAAAAACTTTGCCTGGGTTTCTAGCAATAACCTTCAAAATGAGCGGTATCGAACTCTCTAGCTGCATATTCAATCGAGAAAAACGGGGGGAAAACACGCGAAAATGAAGGGTTTTATTGAACATTCGTAACATTATATAATATATAAGTTACGGCATCCGCGTTGCGCGTAAGAGTACCTTCAGAGATGTCAATTATTTGTGCAAAAACCTGGATCTGTCGGACGGATATTTTGCTACAATAGGGAACATTCCCATCTTTTTCATTGCATAAAAATGTCCTACCATACTCAAAAATAAGATATACAAAATATGACGCCTTAATTCCCAATAATAAATTTATTAAGTATAAATCATAAGTCTCGCGCGCGAGGGACCGTTTCAAATAGTGACGTAGTAGTCGTGACGCCACAGCCTACAATTTACAAACGACGAGGAGACCCATTCGGTCGGCTACGGGAGATCCTAGCAGTCGACTGCTTGATTTCATAGTTCAATAGGCCGCTTTCCGACGCAACGCCTACCGAATATTGCAGGCTGTGACGTCACAGCCCGTTTCGGGTCGCTTTAATTTCAGCGCTGTTTAGATCCTTTAGACTGATCGCGCGGAATTAGAAATCTTGTTTTTTTGTGAGGTGCACGTTTTATTACAACGTTACGCTATGGTTTTTAGTATCATTTCTATATTAAAATTTTAGTCATGTTCCCAATTGCCTATTAATTTTTTTGGCCCTTTACGCAGATAATCCACCTTCTGGTGTCTGAATCGTCTGATCTGATTCTGATCGTAATTTTTTTGTAACGGTTTTGGAAACTTCAGAACATTATCTAAAATTTGTATATTCTACTTGTACGTTAAAATAATGTTAAAACGGCTTAAAACGCGATCGAACAATGGAGTAAAATGCGCCTGAATGACATTTTTTGTCCGAGTAGCAGGTAATTTGTTATTATGTATTTGTTGTTATGTAAAAAAAAATAAAAATATCCATTTTATAAATTAATTTGGTAAAAATAAACACTTTTTGTCTCTTGTAATGTTTTCGAAAATTCCACTGATTTTATGATCGATTAATCGGATTGCTGTTAAGTCCGGCGCCAGTCGTGCGTTTTACTCCAATGTTCGGACGTGTTTTAACATAATTTAACATATTTTAACATAATTTGTATCAATTGTATATTTTTTCTGTTGAAAATTATGTATTTATATGCCTATTTAACAGGTTTATTGTATTGAGATAGATGCGCGCTAGGTTATCGCGATATGTAGTAAAATTAAGAAAACAAACAATACTTTAACAAACATACATAGTAAGACATGCTAATAACTAGAATTATATAAGCTCAATATGAAACGTTTGCAGAACCCATTCATGGAATGTTCTGTAAATTAGCATAATTCAATGCTACACTGTTCGTCAGGTAAATGTACTATTGCTAATTACAAAGCAAACAAATACTTGAGAATACGTACAATTCATTCGTCTTGATTATAACAACAAGTAGCTTTAATGACGCATCTGTTTTGCGTTAATAGTACGCAATGTCATAATAACATAACTGGTATTGTCAACTTCATAATTTACAAATCTACTAACTGATGACTTATTTGAGGATAATAATAATTTTGCTTATATCGTCTGATCCATTGAACAGAAAAAAATGATTTTATGTGTCATAAGATATTCCATTATAATAAGAGTCATCGTGTTTGATAAAACATAACTTACGTTCCTCAAGTCAAAGACTTTTTAAATAGTTTCTTTATTTATAAAACTTATAAAACACAAATTTGATTGTCTGTCGAAAGAACCCAACTTGTTCAAGTTGGGAATAATAATGAATGCTGAACGTGAACAATGAGTAAGACTCGATTCTTGTCGTCATCGTCAGTCGTAAGAAGGCAATTCTTACCAACTTTTATGAAAACTGCAATAGACTTACTTCGATGATCAACGACCTCGATGAGCAAGAAGACACCCTTCGTTTGATACACCACTGTCAGAGGGATGTGAGACTTCAGAAGTTATTATATAACCCCGTTATTATATAACATAATAACTGGATTGCATTGCTCTTAGTTAAGGAACAGCCATAACTCCGAGTGCTAAAGAGCCTGACCCTGAACCACCATCGTCCATTGAACATCTTACGCCTGGACCTTCTACAATCCCAGCCAAACAAAGGAGAATAAAATAAAATGAACATTGCTAACAGATATTTCAGCTTGTTCAATTTAATTAAGTTCTTCTGGAACAAAAACTTTAATTAACTTATTTTTTCAAAGATTTTACTTGCTAAATTCCCTATATTAAAATGATTATGGTATTCTTTACGTATAGGATCAATATTGAATGTTTGTACGCATTGGTTGTCTTCTATTTTTAAGAAATGTGACCTGGATTATTTATCACTGATTAGATTTCAGATAATATACGTAACTTAAATCTAGATGGATCATCTGTATTGCTGCATTATTTTCCTTTTTTTTTTAAATAAATTATGGTAGTCAAATTATAGTATATTAGAAACTTTCCCAAAAAGGTATGGACGGAAAGTGTTGAGTGCCCACACAATCGGCAATAGCTCTTTTTCTATTACTAAATAGTTAGCTTCACGTTAGCTAAGTTTCATATTGATCTGGTGTTTGGTATACTACCTTGAGATGAGACTGCTCCTATGGCTATGTTCAAAGGAGTAATTAGAAGAATATTATATAGTTTTAGATGACAAATATCCCTATCAACTAATTTATACTGAGTTGCAGTCTACAAAACTAAAACTGTAAGGATATGATTGATTACTTTAGGCCAGAATGATAGATTAGTAATGAGTTATTCACTTTAATCATATATATGCTATCATCAGATACCATAATACGTTCCTATCTACCATATATCTAGAAACGAATAATGTACAGTATCTACTTTACAAATCATTATTGGCTTCTTGCGGTGCTAAGATCTCTTGATGTCGTGTAGAATCAAAGCATGTAGAGCAACGTGCTCTATCGAATAGTAAATAATTTATAGTTCGAGTCTTGTAAAACACGTGACAGTTTTCGAATAGCAGGTCTCTTCGTAGAAAATCAAGTGAATTTCATTTGGAACGGGAATACATAATTTAGTGCTGACTCCATATGGGGAATAGAAAATATGAGTATAAATGTAGAATAAGAATACGAACGTACTGTACTTTCTTCTATTGTTTTTCGTGGGACGCTGAGAATTTACGAGAAAAGTTGGTAAAAGTTTATTGTTAGCTTTAGCTCGCGAATACTTGTAAAACGCTTACAGTTTGAGCGTCACCGTGGAGAATAGAACAGATAACAACTGATGGTAAAAAATATGTCCTCAATCTGCAATTGAACCGATGGATGAAACTCCAGTTTTTGTAGCTTTTAGAGTTAACTAGCAGTGGGTAGATTGAAATATGCCTACACATGATTGCAATTGCATTTATTCGAATAAAACGTTGATTAAATATGCTACTATTAGCGGAAATTAATATCAGTGCATTGTATTTTAACCGGTGTTAAACCTATTCATTATTCAAGGATTCGTGGCTTCGAATAACTGTTTCGGGTAATCTCTTATATTCAGTCTTATTTAACTTTGCAAGTTTAGCATATTACTTAGTGGTGTGGATAGTTATATTCTTGTCATATTCGTCAGGTATTTCTTCGTTAGCCATCAAGGAGGAAGAAGTGATGCGAACACTAAACTACAAGCAACCCAATGGAATTCCAAATATCTACTAGTCAATATATAGACAATCCACTTCAATGTAAACTTATATTGGATATGGATAGTTATATTCTTGTCATATTCGTCAGGTATTTCTTCGTAAAGGCAATTAATAATATAATCACGCTTTACATCATCGCTATAAAATACCATTTTTGCTATATAGAAAACGTAAAAATAGCGTACATTTGGATATTTGGATTACAATTTAGGACGATAGAGCAACTTATGCAAATATGAATCAGATGAAGTTAGCCATCAAGGAGGAAGAAGTGATGCGAACACTAAACTACAAGCAACCCAATGGAATTCCAAATATCTACTAGTTAATATATAGACAATTCACTTCAATGTAAATTTTATCTGCATTTGAATTACCAAACTTTTTACTTCTAGTAATGCTGTTACTCAGTTTATGCTGTTATAAATTTAATTAGACTGTCCGTGCTTCTATTTGGCTACCTAACCTAGTGCTAGGTTTAGATGTTTTAGAAGGTAGAAGTTTTAGAATCCATAAAAAAAGAGAATTAGTAACCTCCAAATAGTCTAATTTAGAGGTCACCTCTACTAATTTATGGCATTTTGATATCTTCCATTATACATGTTTTTCAGTTCTGAAACCGAATCTGAGGTTTGCTAACAAAATTTCGTGACGCAACATTAAAAAAATACAAAAAGGAAAAAAAAATTTTTTTTTGCGTTTTTTACTTATAGCTCGGAAACTATCAACTTTTCGTAAATAATATCTTTTCAAAATGAATGTACATACAATTTACTACAAATTTGAATACTAGTTTTTTTTCTCTCTGACCAATCGTTTGGGCCCAAGCGCTAGTTGAAAGTTGGCGTATTTCGGCTCTGTCCGCAATTGTGATATAATGTCTGCTTTGTTTAATGAGGAGAAACTGAAATTTCTCAATGTCCCGCGGAAGAATAATCACTTGGAATCAGTCATTCAGGATTTCAAAGACCTTCGTGAATACCAAAACGATATTGCCGAAGCAGTAAATGTATTTATCATGGCTCTATATGGGAAAGGCCATGAAGGATTTGAGATACAGGCAACACGTATCTTCATCTTACAAAAGTAAAACCAACATTGCCTCACTACCCCCACCGAAGCTGCAACATTCACTGAGAGTTTATTTTCAGGTGCATCAGTGCTTATCCGGTCAAAGCCGAGACCCGAACAAGTGGGGGTGGGAAAAAACAAGGAGTGGCCAGTATTAACCAATTTGAACCCTGCACCCATCAAAAGCTTTCCTCATGACTGTTCTTAGAGTCTCCGTATATTCTTTTATTCTGCTACTACCAGTGAGCCCGTCAACTTTTTTCAAGTTGTTCCCAAGTTGACCTCGATATTTATCTCTGTCGGTCCCTGGGAGGCCTCGAAATTGTTTTTTCGCAACAATGTCAGGTAGCTGCCAGTTTTGGGAAATTGGACGTATTCAATGTAGCTAGTATTAAATCTATTATAGTTTGACTTCTAGAGTTAACAAATATCGGTTTACACAACAACAACAGCTGCTGTTTTGCTGGT
>CAXKVY010001064.1:0-66398 GCA_964058915.1 Tetropium fuscum
GGATTTCGATAGCGTGCTGTCTGTTAACAGCTGCGTGACTTCAGGCATTACCAACCTAAGTTGCTGCTCGATAGTACTACACGGCTCTTTAGAATTGTGGCATTTATAGACCGGATTTTTTTCGCTTCCGTGTTCTACTTTCAGCAATACTTCGAGATAAGTCACACGAATATACGCATATTATATCCTCACGTACTCATACATCATAATTAAATACTGAAATTACACGGCCTTAATCTAATCAGTAATAATGGGAATGTGTGACAAAATGGGAATATGTGAAGGAATGATCATTAATTTTTATAATTAAGATAAATGCACATTTTGAGTTGTAATATATATTATATAATGCAAGGAAATTTCGGCATAAATGACTTAATGACTCATTTGCGGTATGAAGGTAGTTATTTTCTTGAATAGTCATTTTCACTTTAAAAATTTTGAGGATATACCGTGAAACGGGGCAACTTCGAAAACGGGGCTTCGACACGTCTATTTTAATGCCTATTTTTTGCATAAAAAATGCTTCTTTGGTTATCCATTGGTTTTTTATTATTGTTATTGTTTGTTTATTATATTTTATGATATAATAATAATTATTATTATCCTTTTTGTTTTGTTTTTTATTGTTTTTATTAATTGTTTTCGATTGGGTTTGATTTTTTTCCTTGTTTACATTATCCATTATTATTGTTTATATTTTATGGTAGTATTATTATTATAACTTTTTTTGTTTTTTTATTATTTTTAAAATTTATTTTTTCTCCTTGTTTCAGGTAAATAATTTTTTGTAAGATGCCACGCACCTGTGAATGTGCCTCATGTTTCTATGACGATTAAAAGTGTGCTGGAAAGTTTGTTCCTAGTGTTTTTCAATATTTTCTATTTGTGTTAATTTAACACCGTTTATTTGTTTTGTTTGTTTAAAAGAAATTATTTTAGTTTAATGCCAAATAATGCCTTAAAACAAGCCAGTACGCTGTTTTTAAGACGATTACAAATGTTTTCCTCACTGGTGTTGTTAGTTCTTAGTTTTTATAATGATAATTTTATATAGGGTAAACTTAATTAGAGATAATTTTTAATTTTGAAAATATTATGGAAAATTTTATAAGAATTATACCTTTTTATACCCCTTATGCTCCGGCTATGTTCGTGATTTCAAAATACCTACGTGCTCCTATAAGTAGTGGGCTCCAGAAGCAAGATGAGCGAAAATCATACACTCCATACACAAAGAAAGATTAGAAATTCTAAATTTAACACTTTTATTTAAATGAATTAGATGATTACGAATAATTATGGTTAAATAATCAATTAAGTTTGTTCTTGTATGATGATAAAAAGAAAATGATATTTAAACTACGAGCACATATGATCACTCTATCCTTAACCTAAATTTTAGAATTTGACATATCTGACAGTTCTGTTAAAATTTATGGTTATGTCCAAAAGTTTCAATAAATTGTAAGATATTTGACATCTATTTAAATTTGTTTAGTCATGACTAATATGCATAAAATTATAAGTAAGGTACCTTTACTTTTTTGACGGTTGATTTAATTAAGATGTCACTATGAATCCTCAGCTATGAATCCTCAGCTATGAATCCTCAGCTATGAATCCTTATCTATGAACCCTCGCCTAAGAATCCTCGGATCCGTCTCAGTACTTCTCCAAACTCGTACCTATAATCACCTTCTCACAGCTCCTTATAACTTTTATATATAATCTCTTGCAATTCTATCTTCTTTACAGCTTAATACATCCAATTTTATTTTATTTATTTTCAATTCCCGTGTCTATTTTCCCAATATCACTAAATATTCTTCTCACAGCTCCTTATTTCTTTTATATATAATCTCTTGCAATTATATCTTCTATTCAGCTTAATATATCCAATCATATTTTCCTTATTTTTCAATTCCCGTGTCTATTTTTTCAATCTCTATTTAATAATTTCCTTGGTTCCCTTCTTTTTTCTTTTATGGCTTCTTGATTCTATTTCAATTTTTATCTGTATGGCATCGTTATACCTTTACTTTATCTACTATGTACTATACATGTGTACTAAATACTATACCTACCTACTATTAACATTCCTATTTCTTATTGAGTAAATGATATCATTTTCTCTTCTCATACATATTAACACCTTAATCATCATACATATTAACACCTACAATATATGATTTAGTATTGTTAACCATCTATATCTACTAAATTCTTTAATACAATTATTCAACGAGAACTCTATGTCATGTGATAATTCTATGATAATACATGGTTATTTATATATATTTTAAGTTATAATATGTACAAATTCTATTTTTGTCTTAATATATATTTATATATTTCTGAACCACGTAATTACCAATTACTGAACTAAATATAATTATCTACATACATACGTAATATATATAATATAAAATAAAACAAAAATCATTTTAAATTATATTTATGAAAAAACCGCATATCGTTACCGCATACGAGATGTTTACACATTAGTCTCGAGTACTAGCAGACTTGCTCATTTTTTCTTTTGGATGTTTGGGTTTTTGTCTTAATTTTACCATACCAAAAGCTATAAATCTCTAGTAAATACTGTTAAGTTACTACATAAACTACTTACAACGGACATTATTATTAGTAGCATATAAATAATTAAACTAAAAGAACTAAACAAACTAGACAGTCCTTTTTAGTCTTCAGTAAGGCAGACTTCACATGTCCATTGTATTAATAGAACGCATTAACTCACAATCTGATTTTAGTACATTTATAGCAAACTGTTTGCTGGGCTTTGGGTTATAATAAAGGAATAAACTCTCAGGGGAAGCTGCTTATTGCTATATAAAATTGCAGGTTTCCCTGAAGTCCCTCGTCATAATCTTCTATCATGACTGAAAGAAATTTTATACTTGAAATTGCAAAATGTCGTTAATATAAATAATATATACGTGCGATATGTTACTGAGTTTATTCCATTTTAGTTGTTCGCATTTTCTTGAATATAAGCGACACAATCAACACAAATCACTTTAGTTTGGCGATCAAAACACACATTATACGGGGTGTCAAAAAAGAAAAATATGCGTCGTATCGGAAAACAAAAAAATAAGGGTTCAATATTTTTGAAAAAACTATTCAGACATACCAAACTCAACCCCCTCACTCCACCCACTGGGGCGGGGGTGGGGGTAACTCCCGAATTTTAATTGGCAACCCCCAACATTAATTGCAGATACCGATTCTACGCTGAAAAATAAAAACTTTTTGTCTCAAACTTTTTTTTATATACCGGCTACATGTCGCTCA
Organism: Tetropium fuscum; assembly: GCA_964058915.1. Classification (NCBI taxonomy): domain Eukaryota; kingdom Metazoa; phylum Arthropoda; class Insecta; order Coleoptera; family Cerambycidae; genus Tetropium; species Tetropium fuscum. The sequence goes on from CAXKVY010001064.1 coordinate 3,319, forward strand.
AATCGACGGTCTAAAAATAATAAAGCGGAAGCAAAAGTCCCGGGACGGTCAAATATTTAGAAAAATATGCGTCGTATCGGAAAACAAAAAAATAGGGGTTCAATATTTTTGATAAAACTATTCAGACATACCAAACTCAACCCCCCACTCCACCCACTGGGGCGGGGGTGGGGCGGGGGTGGGGGTAACTGGGTAACTGTTTTAATACCTATCGCATGTTTCAAAATTAAACTGCTTGAATACCATGCCATTTATTTTGTATATTATTTCTCCTTTAAATTTGCATTTATATCAAACATAAAACCTTTAATTTGGTTCTCATTTGCAAGCAGTTAGTTTACAATTAAGTGGGCATTTTTAAATGTATCCTGACTTTTTATGTAATATGATGTTTTTTTAAAGTTATGTTGGGTATGTGTAAAACTTTTTTTCATTATACCTACCTATAATGAAAAAAAGTTTTATAATTACGATATGCATTCTTACTTAGAATATAATCACGTAGATCAATAATATACAACTATTATTTTTGGAGCCGGTGCCAGCCAAGGTTACCTAACGCGTTCACTTACAATTGAATACAACTGCTTAAAGCGACACCACAATTACAAATAAATCTAAATTCAAACTTCTAGTCGAATACAATTAGAGATGTATACCTACGCTACTTCGTTATACGTTTGTAAATATTGGCTGGCACCGACGTAAGAAATAACAATAGTTGTATATTATTGGCCTAATAAATTGATTATATTCTAAGTAATAATGAATAACGTAATTGTTTTTAACTTTTTGTGCAGTAATTAGCATAGATTTTTTTTTACTTTCCACGTCAAACTACCTGCAAAGCTTAAATCTTTCAATTTTTAATTTTTTATTATGTACATGTGTATATATATATATATATATATATATATATATATATATATATATATATATATATATATATATATATATATATATATATATATATATATATATATATTATATATATATATATATATATATATATATATATATATATATATATATATATATATATATATATATATATATATATATATATATATATATATATATATATATATATAAAGTACAAAGAAGACAAGTGGAGGAAATAATTTGAAAGAGCAAGTTTTTGCGTTTGGCTATAATTATGGCGATACGAACCAAACGCAAAAGCCTTTGATGGATTAACCTAGTCAATTAGAGGCATTTTGTGTGATTACGCCCTATAATTATATGAAAACGTATTTACATATCTGAAATTCGTGTAATTATTAAGATGAAGCACAGAAATAGACAAATTACAATTTAAATAATGACTGATAATCAGTTATATAACGTAATTTTAAGTAAATTTCCCAGAGGCTTCTGAAAGAAATTACCTCAGCGACTCCCGTTTACATAATAATTGTACCGCGGATAAATTTAGTCCACAACATTTTTAAATTGCTCCCAATACAGTGGTTTTCTCAGCTTAATCTGATTATTACCTCTATATCACCATGACAATGATTAATGTACGTTCTCTTTCAACAAGGAAGTTTTATCTACGAAATTATAAACTAAGTAATTAATTGTGTATTATTCACCAAGTATATTAGTGACAAAAATTAGTTCACGAGGGGCGAAGTGCCGAGAAAATAAAGTAGCGTACAGCAGTATACACTACTCAGAACAAACCGACTTTAAAAAAAAATCTATGCTAATTACTGAACAAAAAGTTAAAAACAATCACGTTATTAATTCTTACTTAGAATATAATCAATTTATTAGGCCAATAATATACAACTATTGTTATTTTTTACGTCGGTGTCAGCCAATGTTTACAAACGTATAACGAAGTAGCGTAGGTATACATCTCTAATTGTATTCGACTAGAAGTTTGAATTTAGATTTATTTGTAATTGTGGTGTCGCTTTAAGCAGTTGTATTGAATTGTAAGTGAACGCGTTAGGTAACCTTGGCTGGCACCGACTCCAAAAATAACAATAGTTGTATATTATTGATCTACGTGATTATATTCTAAGTAAGAATGCATATCGTAATTATTTTTTGATTTTATGAAGTCGGTTGTTTTTTTGGTCAAAATATTTTATTTCTTGCTTTTCAGTGAATATTGCGTTCTGTATGTAACTTGTTTATCAAATATGAATATGGGTAGGCTAAACGCACTGCCTATGAGGCAGGTATATATATATATATATATATATATATATATATATATATATATATATATATATATATATATATATATATATATATATATATATATATATATATATATATATATATATTATATATATAAATATATATATATATATATATATATATATATATATATATATATATATATATATATATATATATATATATATATATATATATATATATATATATATATATATATTATATATATATATATATATATATATATATATATATATATATATATATATATATATATATATATATATATATATATATATATATATATATATATATATATATATATATATATATATATATATATATATATATATATATATATATATATATTATATATATATATCTATATATATATATATATATATATATATATATATATATATATATATATATATATATATATATATATATATATATATATATATATATATATATATATATATATATATATATATATATATATATATATATATATATTGAAATAATAAGTTATTTTTTATTTTAATTTTTGTTTACCAAGTATACCTACCTACCCTTGGCATCATTTGAAATATTTATTCTCCCAGAAGTCGGTTCATTAGGGAAGCTAGCAGAAATTACAGATCCACAACAAGACAATACAGATAATTTACCTAAAGATACAATTTACCTAAATTTAACATAATTTTACTCTACGTTATATGCAATCAAATTATACATATTTATGTATAAATTTAAATATTTGCTTGTATTATTACTATGTACCTACCTACTAAAAATTGTCGATTAATTTAAATATAAAATTCTGTTACACATCACTCCATCTATCGAGTCGTAGCTAAATCTCAAACCTTAATATATCTCTCTGATGTCTGGGTATATGTAACATAGATTCCTATACTACGAAATAAACTAGAAACACAGAAACTTGCCTTAACCTAAGCACAACATAGATCGATACTATAGATTGTCTTTGATCTATGATGATGTACTATCTATGATCTATGACTCATATATTCTAAAATTTTAACCTAAGATATGGAATTTACTTATTATGTTCTACATTTAAGATTATTTAAAAAAAATGTTAGAAAAAGATCTACTTTACGCTCAAGATCTACTTTACGCTCAGTTTTAGAGCTCAAATTGGTAAGTAAACTTAGCATGCATGTTAATACTTTGATATATGTTAATAACTTGTTATATTCTGATCAGACATATATATGTTTATAAGGTGTACCTTTTATATTGTTTTCGCTGTTATTTTTAGGCCTTAGTTCCTTGCTGGGGTTTGCATTTATGCACTGCTTATACCATATCTCATGGATGCTCTTCTGAAATGACCAATACATGTTCTTACGAAACTGGAACCTCGTCTGCTTGCTGCTTATTGAATATTCTCGTAGTTGATGTAGTAAGTATTTATATTCTTGGTATTTTTCTTATAATTTCTTACTTTTTAAGGAGAAGTTATGAAAATTTTCTATGCAACATGCTTTCTTCTCTAAAACCCACTCGTTGCTACTCAATAAATTGTTTTTTCATCTGTTTTACTTCCTTGGAAACCTTATATTTACCTACTTGTTTTAAAGTTCTGTTTATTGTTTCTTTATACTTAATAAGTTTTGACTTATATTCACTTTCACTATGTTTATATATCAATCACATTTAAATTATTATTAACCACTATTAATTATATTATATTACATTGTTTTTTTCTGACTTTATATATAATTATATTTCTCTAATATTCTTAAGATATTATAATTTTGGATTATGAAAGCACCATCTGGACATATTTTTACTTTGATTAAATATTCCAGCTTTATTTCTACTTGCTTTATAATGTACAGTATGTCATAATTTGCTTCATTTTATTTACAATTACTTTGTCAAATTTGAATAGGCTGTATTTAGTACAAGATGCTCAATGTTTAACTGAATCTTGCGTTGCATGGTAATTCTGGTCAAATTCTTACCGATGAATATGAAATTGTTTTATTTTATGAATAAATATCTATATATTTTTGTTTTAAAATGTACTTGACTATTTTTTACTTATTATAACTACTATTTACATGGAGTTTTTAACTAATACTATGCAATGAAAGTTTATTTAGAATATGTTTTATATGTATATCGAACTTATATGTTCGCTCTCTCGCTACAATCTCTTTTTGTTTCAATATATATATATATATATATATATATATATATATATATATATATATATATATATATATATATATATATATATATATATATATGTATATATATGTGTGCCTATCATAGCCTACAGCACCTACAGCTGTGACCTTGAACCCTCCTTGGTACGTGGAGACATCCTAGAGCCTAGCTAGATCTTACAAGTGTAAGCGGCCTGTTTAACTGCAATTAGCATAAATCAGAGCTGTCAAATGGTGCTCAGGCGATGCACAGGTTAATGCAAACCCGCGTTGTAAGCGAAGCAGGAGCCCGTGGGCAATTGAGCACACTTGGCAATGACTGGTGCACCCGCCAATGTGCCTAACATATTTTTTTAATTAATTTAAATATCCATAAATTAGGGTTGCGACCGGCGCAGTCGCCATTTTCTCGGGTATATTTGCTGAGTTCCCCGGTATATCTTCGAAATCCGAGGCCCAATGCCAATAAAACCACCCACTTGAAAATACCCTGTCAAACAAAAAGACAATTTTTAATATTGATCTATAAATGACGGAGTTCTGCGGTAACGCAGATAAATAAAACATACTACCGAATTGATAATCTCAATTTTTTAATAAGTCGGTTAATAAAGCACTCCCACAAAATAACACAAAGTTTGATGTTAATTTTTATCTAAATAACTTGTCCAATTAGGTGTTTCTTTGTACTGTAAGTTGTCACTTAGCAAGTTACTGTAGGACTATTATTTTTTCCTATAAATATATTTTTTATGAATAGGTACCAGGTGTAACAATTAAGTAAGTATATGTGTTTTTTCATTAATTTTGTAACAATCTGTGGAGATCAGCATTTACAACAGCAAGTTGACTAAAATTAAACTTAGTCTCTTTCATCTGGTCTTGACGTTTTCTTTCCTTATTCACTCTATTATCTCTGTTATTAAAGGATATCTACAGTTTTATAGCACATCTGCTTATTGTTCATTGTGAAATTGTACGTTCAGACGATATTCTTAGGACACTTGACAAAGGTGACTTAACGGCACTTAACGGCTTTGGTTCTGCTCGATTTCTCCAAAGCCTTCGACACCCCTGATCATACTGTTCTTTGTGCAAGGCAAGCTACTATGAACTAGATGTACGTTCCGTTCTTTTTGTTACTTTCTTATTTAATTAATTAGACGTAATAATTAATTAAATAAGTCGTAATTAACGTCGTATTCAATTAATTAGATCAATATTTTAGATACAGTTTCTCTATTCGGCCTTAGCACCTCTGGCGTCCCTCAAGGTTCCGTGTTAGGTACCCTACTTTACCCAATATATACATTGGATATTTTTAAAACGGTCACTAATACAAACGTCATAGCATTTAATGAGATACGTTTTCAAATTTATTTTAACTGTTATTTGTACTGTTTTTGATATCACATATCTGAGATTATTAAACAAAATCAGGCCTAAACAATTAGGGGAATTATATGATATCAGGCCTATGGTTTCAATAGGGATAATTATTATAAACGATATTTCCTGTTAATTAGTAATCTCTACGTATACTGAATGCATTTTTTATCGACGTCCCACGTCATGTCACCGGATATATTGTTCACCCTATTAATTAATCTACGTACATATTCGAGGTTTATCTAGCAAGCTGACATATCATTCATTAGCTGCAACCCCGGATGTCACTTGAACCCCCTTGCTTTCACGTTATATAGCATATCTGTATATAAACTCAAACCATGTACTTAGATATTAGAGATCCACAACGCATAATTTAATTGTGTAAATTATTGTAATAAATAAATCATATTTTTATACGATTTTAAATTACATTTTTTATTTCACAATTTTATTATTGCAAATCAGAAAAATATATTTTATTTAATTATTAGATTTTCTAAAAATGCACAAGTTGTTAAAATTAGCTACCATTTTAAGAAAATGGCGTCTATATTTGTTACAGGTGCAAGTAAATAATTAGTCACTAATAAATGTGACAATAAATGTCTTGAATGAGGAATTAGCCGGACACTCTTAAGATAATAAAATTCCACGAATACATAACAAAGGTGACATTGAATGCTTGGACAATTTTCATCCTATTACAATTATCTCTATTATGGCTATTATGGCGAAGATCCTAATCAGAGATAAACTTGTTACTTATTGCGAGAAAGGTCGTATATTGTATGACTTATAATTGGGTTCAGGAAAAACAAATCAACACAAAGCTCTTCTGAAGTTGATAGAGGACGCTGTTGAGGATCTCGATGAGGGCACTCATACAAATGTTATGTGTGACCTTACAGCCTTCGACTGCATCCATGTTGATATCTTAATAAAAAAAACTTCTATATCATGAAATCCGAGGCAATGCACTTTTTTCATCATATTGATCTAATAGGAAACAGCTCCTTCCAGACTGTAGGGTCTAGTACCCTACCAAGAGGCATTCAGCAAGGAGCTGCGGTGCTTGAGTGCGGTCCTTTTCTTCCTCTACATAAATTATTTACTCAACTATATAACTAATAGTACTTGTACCATGTATGCGGATGACTCTACTATGCGGATGACTCTACTGACTAGAGGCCAAACGAATATTTTTCTGCTAATAAGTTGAAACAAAACCAATCTAAGACGCAAAATTTGCTTATCAGCTCAAATATCGTCTGCTTGATGTCGTTCTTAATTAATCTTAACCTTAATTAAAGTAATTAGTAAGAAATGTTTCGTCGATGTCCGAACATCATAAACTATTTTTTTTTCAAATTAAATTCTAGGTAAAATTATTAAAATAATTAAGAAAAAAAAAGAATTGTAAATAAAGATTGAAGATTGATTGTAAGATTGAACCTTTAACTTATTTAATTGCATATTCCTTTATCTATGACAGTGACAAAGGACTGAAAATGATTTCAGAAGAGGCTGATGAACCTCCTGATGTGGTAGAGGCGGCTAGAATTGCTGTAGAAAATTTGCTGCCGGCGAAATCTTGTACAGTATATGAAGTTGCCATTGTCGAGTTCGAGAGATGATGTACTGGAAAAAATGTAACGCAAAACGCAAACTGACAACGTTTTAGTGGCATACTTTTCGGAAATGGAACAAAAACTGAAGAGTTCTAGTTTGTGGGCTCATTATCCAAGGGTAAATTCTGTCAAGTATGAAACGTAATGTGAACATCGAAAAATACAATTTTCATGAATTTTGGATAGACACGGAGAAAGTTATAAGCCAAAGAAATTGAGAGTCTTGGGAACAGTTCCTTACTTTTTTGTCTTATGCTTCAGATGAAAAGTATTTGGCGAGTAACAAAATTACATTTTGTTTCATATTGTGCTCACCAATTCTTATTAGTTTAGGTAATTTTGATATTTGGTATATCTGGGGCATGTCGTTGCGACGAATTAGTGAAGGTAAATTATCGATGAGACAATTATTGGTGATTATTGATTTTTAGCAGCAAATATGTCTTCACTGCTAAAAATGTTGCATAAAATGCCTAACACTGGAACTAATAAGAATAGAACATTCACCTTCTTGGGGGATGAATATTTAAGTAAATATAGAAATTACGTTAATTTGCGTCCTTCCGAATTCAATGAATTGCATTATTTTTGAAATATTAAAATGGGAAATATTATAAAGCTGTTATGGTGGGTATCCATAAAATTGGTAGTGTAGCAAAGGATTGTGGCATTGTATTTGAAGCTTCAAAATTGGGAAGAGATATTACTACGCTAAAAACGCATGCGGTCGGAAATCAAATGCGGTTTGCGGAATGATACAACGAAAATTCTGTAGAAAGTAAGACCTAAATTTCGAAGAAAATTCTTCAACCTAGCTCTGCGCGGACTGTCGTAAAATTTTCATATAAGGGGCCCACTACAAGCAATGGATCTTTAAAAGCAGTTGCCCCTAGAAGTCATGAGTACTGCTATCGCAAAAGTGGAGGATTATTAAATGATCACAATAATTATTGTACTTTTACTGTAATAATAACTAACAAATATTCATTATTAAAATTGTATTCATAGAACTAAAATTTGTCTATACGCTTGAGAATATAAGTACTTATACTTCTAACCATATAAATGACTTAATGTTACATAACGTCACATAAGTTGTCACTTATATGACGTTTGAAGAAAAAGATAATTATTATCTACTTAATATACCATACCTATTATTATGTCAATTAGCATGAGTCAAGGTGATTTATAAGGAAAATTAAATATTGAATCGATAAATTAGATAAAATACAAACAGTGAGTTAATAAATCAATGTTTAGAATGTAACGTCAAGATCATGGAAATACTTTAAGTTTATTCTAAAAAAAATACAAATATAATTAATACTTTTTTACATGTGAATTTGAATAATTTTGCTTTTAATCGGAAAAATATCTTGGAAAAATCAATCCAAGGAACATTTCCGTCTTTATCTCATTGACAATATTGATATTAGCTAAATATTTCATCACGAAATTTGGAACGACTATACGCTATATAAGTACTGTAGCAATGGCGGCTGTTGCAGGGGGGCAATGGGGCACCGCTCTACTTATAAATTTCTTCTAATATTCACATTAATTATAAATAGCTAATTTGTAACTTTTCTGGTACGTTTGATAACAAATATTAAGTTAATTAACAGAGAACTTAACGTTTTTGGAAGTAACAATAGTTAATACTCTGTCAGACTCAGCGCCGAGCACTAAAGACTGTGATAAAATTACGGTTTTGCATATTTTGCTAAAATTCCGAAGGGGGGGCGCCGGACCCCCGATTTTACTAGGGGATTCTCCGTACGTCGGACTCTCCCATCTGAAAAAGTCTCGATCCGCCACTGTATTGTAGATATGAACGCTACTTCAACAATTGTAAACTTACGGCCATTTGTTGACGAAGTGACGTCATTTTCAAAATATTCATCATCACGTGCGATATGTTTTTGCATATTTCAAAAATAAGTGAAATTATATAACTAAAAATATGTGGTTATAATTATTACCTAAAATATTACCTTCTTAATCGCATATAGGTATATATAGTATCTGCCAGAAATAATTCATGTTCGTATATAAACTATTCGTATAAAAACTATTGGTATAAAAGGATAAGGGTCGGATTCCCTTTGTTTTCGCATTTCACAAAATTACTTTTTTAACATAATTTGAAAAATACTTATTCATTATGAGTTATTTGAGAAATAATAACAATTAATAAAATAGGAGCTTTATCTGTAGGAAAAAATATCTGTATCATTATCCGATTGCTCTGCGAGATTGATAAAAAATCTTTCACCAATTTGTCCTAGTTTTCTATATTTTTCTTAATATTTACTTACTTCTACAATTGCCTTCAGTCAGTCTTGTTTTGAAATGTTTGAAAATTCTTCTTTAAGTAGCACGACTTTTTTTATCGAATTTTAGAAACACACTGTTTTTACAAACTCTCATTTTTAATTGTGACCACATAAGTTCAATTGGGACTAAAATACGGTAATATGGTGGTAACCTTATAAGAGTGTGGCTTTTTTTGCTATATTGTCAATCACATACTGTTTTTCCCATTGTTTGGTATTAAGTACCACCAAAAACTGCTTTTTCTTCTAAGAGTGCTACAAGAGCGTTCAATTGAGCAGATTTTAATGCCGGGAAAAAGTTACATTTACCAGTTTTGTGTTATTCTCCGAAAACTCTCTATCATTATTCTCCACACTTGTTGCGATATGGTATACTCCGATTTTAGATTTCCAATTTTTTTGAATGTTTGATCGGCATCAAGTGTGTTAGCATATTCTGTACCTATATTATTTTAATATATCGGCAAAGACACTCAAAGTGGAACACCCATCAAATCCCAAAGCTACAATTTTATTTAAATTAAACCCGAAATCCTTCAGTGCGTTCAAAATTGAACTTGAAATGGTTTAAGCATCCATCGCTTTTAATTCCGTAAAACCAAAAAATTGCTCATCTATAGCATTATTTTAATGTAAGTACCTAACACCAAGGCAAAGTTGCTATTATTTTTATATATTGCTATTAGGCTAGTATAGGAAAAATAAAAAAAAATGATACAAAGCTGGACTTTGGTATAGATGCTCAATTGGGCATACAATTTAACACACTAAAAGTCCTCAATGATAATGAAGTAAGATTTCATCACTATGACCTTGAAAAGTTCTCTCGCGTAACTTAAAAACGGTTTCATCTAGGATTTTTTTACTAATTGAATGAATGAATCAGACGATATAATGGGACTCTCCTGAACAATAATTCTAGCTTCAAACCGCTGTCCACATTCCAGCGAGCGAATATCTAGGCCTGTTCTGGACAGCTTTGTGAACAATTCTTGTTCGTTGGTCTTATTCATTCTTCTCCCGGTTCTCATACCATGCAGAGGTTATGATTTTACTACCAGTACCTAAGAACATACTACTATCTTCTTTTTCTTTGTATATAGAATAGTTGTATTGTCTTGGTAGCGTTCTTTCAGTTTTTTTCACCATCGTTGGAACGCTGGGAAAATAACCCCGCACTGGTTCCATAATTTCATCCATAGAAAATTGGCACTCCTCACTATTTTCCAAAAATATATATTTCTTTCATACTCGTTCATGTATCTTCTCATCTCGAGGCCTACCCGGGTCTCGAGGCCGACAAGGGTCCTCCTTTTTCGTTCTGAACGAAAAATAAATTAACGAAACACGAATGGTGATATCTTCCACCTTCTGCTACTAGATCAATGATATTATTTTTCTTCTTCTCCTTCTGTATAAACTTATCGTCCGAGATTTGACTGCATAAAAACATTTCTTTTCGAAATCAAACTTTGTTTCCGTTCTCAATTTTTTCTTTAAATATAGGTGCTATAGATAAGTTGGGTGTACTGCAACCACCGCATTGTTAATCGAACATTCCTCAAGCATCTCCCACTTCATGTCACCCCTGGCCTTGCTTGCATATATAAATGTATTTAATCCCTTTTCTCACACTGACACAAAATCATTTAAAATACAAGTTTCCTTACACAAAATGCAGTATTTGTTTGCAGCCTCCATTTGAACTTTTATGCATAAGTAATTACGTTAAACGTTATTGTGAAAAACACATCAAAACATACCAGTACAATACACTAAAGGCTAATATGTCTAAGGCGCATGCGCAATAGCTTATACTAGCCGAAGCTCACATGGGATCGTTGAGGACTTTCAGTATGTTAAAGTACAAGCTCATATAAGCACCTGTACCAAACAAACCGGTGTGTTGTATCACTTTTCCTCTATTTCCCTAAACAGAAACTAAAATGACTGTACTATAGACATATATTTCTGCGATTCACTACTCCTTCCTTTGCCCATCTTGTAAATTTACGTAGTTTCCCAAATCATTAGTCTTGCATATTTTTACTGGACGAAAATTCATCTACACTGCTGGCCAATAGGTTGGAATAATTCAAATTTTTAGGGTAAGTTTCGATACATATATCTTCTGAACGATATGGAATATCAAAATACGGATTTCAGGACGTTTTTGGAAATTTCATCGACAAAAACTGGTCTGAATATCAATTTTCCATTATGCTCAAAAAAGGAATATACGGGGGTGTAAACTAAACCCCTAAAAAAATCAAAATTTCATTCTTACCGAGAATTTAGGAAAACCAAAATCGAGTTAAATTTTTTATACCGGGGTAATCTATGGACCAATTCGAAAAAACAAATTTGGCCGATTTTTGATATCTCGCTTATTTTCGAATATACGGCGTTTTTATTGAAATTAGGACAATTTTTTGGAAATGTATCTCTTACTTTTTAAAAACAAAGTAAGTAATGAATTTTTTTCTTATTTTCAAGTAAGCTTACATGCCTCTAGCTGCCTCAGTAGCTAGAATTGACATTTCTTATACAGGGTGCCTGCGAAAACATTTAATAAGCATGTGTCAATAAGCACGAAAGCAATAAGCACGAAAAATCTGTATATTTAAATAAACTGTGTGCAGAACCCTGTATGATTAAAATGAACGATAATTTAAAAATTTTAAAACTGTGAAGGGAAACCTTAGAAAAATATCTCGAAACGGTTTTTTATTTTTCTTGATCGGATGAGTATTATCATAATTTACAGTTTCGTTGTAATTACACGGTAAATCCCTATATAAAACATTTAAAAAACTTGCGGTAGTAACGATTAGCTGGTGATTATGATAATACTCATCCGATCAAGAAAAATAAAAAACCGTTTCGAGATATTTTTCTAAGGTTTCCCTTCACAGTTTTAAAATTTTAAAATTATCGTTCATTTTAATCATACAGGGTTCTGCACACAGTTTATTTAAATATACAGATTTTTCGTGACACATGCTTATTAAATGTTTTCGCAGGCACCCTGTATAAGAAATGTCAATTCTAGCTACTGAGGCAGCTAGAGGCATGTAAGCTTACTTGAAAATAAGAAAAAAATCCATTACTTACTTTGTTTTTAAAAAGTAAGAGATACATTTCCAAAAAATTGTCCTAATTTCAATAAAAACGCCGTATATTCAAAAATAAGCGAGATATCAAAAATCGGCCAAATTTGTTTTTTCGAATTGGTCCATAGATTACCCCGGTATAAAAAATTTAACTCGATTTTGGTTTTCCTAAATTCTCGGTAAGAATGAAATTTTGATTTTTTTAGGGGTTTAGTTTACACCCCCGTATATTCCTTTTTTGAGCATAATGGAAAATTGATATTCAGACCAGTTTTTGTCGATGAAATTTCCAAAAACGTCCTGAAATCCGTATTTTGATATTCCATATCGTTCAGAAGATATATGTATCGAAACTTACCCTAAAAATTTGAATTATTCCAACCTATTGGCCAGCAGTGTATATAAATCATTATTATTGATTTATGAGTATATTATGAAAACATCCAGATAATAACTAACCGCCTATTATTAGTTGTTATTACGGATAACAATGAAATATGAAAGTACACTACCATACCAAACAATGGTAAAAATAAATAATATGCAAGGAGGCCAAAATCCGGGGGGGGGGGGCTGGCCCATATGTAACGACGCCAATGAACAAAAGTACGATTACGATAGATAGTAAATGAGTAGACAATAAATATTGCTTATCTATTATCAAAGTAATATATCTTATTATTATGACTGTATGAGAGGTTCCGTTAGATACCTGTGTGTAGTGTAACATTGGCAGTTTTTTTATTTTAAATCTAAAATCACATAAGAAATAACGTTATTTAATTAATAAAGACTTGTAAGAGAGAAAAATGTCAGCGGAAGAAAACGATATAAAGAAATTAGATTTAGAAGTCGTGGACGCCTTACAGGCCGTACTCAGCGCAGGTATCATTGAGTTGTGCTCCAGAAATGAATTCGTAAACCAGATCTCAAAGTTTATCCTGAAAGCTACAAATGAAAAATTTGAGGAAGAGTTCCGAACGTTTGAAACTACGAAAAAGGAGTTGCAAAAGAAATACGACGAACAGAGCCAGATAATCGGCAAACTTGTGAAAAATAATGAAACGATTGATTCGAGGTCTATCAGAATATATAAGTGCCCGAAAATCGATAATCGAAACTGCACGGAAAATGTTCTAAAACTATTTAATGAGGAAATGAAGGTACCGGTAGATAAAAGTGAAATCGAATATTGTTTCGAAATAGAAAGCGCCAGAGATCGTCCTGTTTTTGTTAGATTCACCAATGTGGATACTAAACGAAACATATATTCCAAGAAAATATCGACATTAAAAGAACACGGCGTAATAATGAGAGAAAATTTACCTGCGGAAACGTTAAATATTCTAAGAACTGCATTAGATAAATTAGGCCAGAATCATATTTCCATATGGACTGACGATGGGATTATTTACGTATCCAACGGTGATTATACATTGCCAGTTAACTCGTTGAAAGACATAGAATATTTAGAAACTTTCATTTCATTCAACTTAAAACAACACAGCAAATAACATTATAATCCAGGACCTGGCTCTAGTTCCTGTAGGAAGTGTTGAGTAGGAAGATTTTGTTTTCAGGAATACTTGGTAGATGTCTCAGCAAGTATTTTAACTTGGATGGACATCCAACACCTGGTGCATTTTCCCGCTGCGACACGACGTCATTCAAGATGGCAGCCGCTCGATCACAAGACTGCCTATATCTCTGTTAATAGTTAATACTTGACCAATTTACATGGAAATTGAGTTAATATGTTGTAATCACTATTTATAAGGTGAATAGTAATCCTTTATTAACTATTTTTTTTGTTTTATTGTTATTATTTTTTTATTAATACAAAAATATTCCTCGATATTTTGACTGAAAGGTTATATATAGTATATTGCAAGGTTATATATTGCATATATTCCATTTTTGTAAATGCTTCTTTTCTCCCAAGTCTTCATCATCTTCTCTTTCACTTATATCAATTTCTTCAATCCACATTAAATAATATACTAAAAAAATTAAGGAAGACATCAGATACTTGCAGATACTTTTAAGATCCTGAGAATTATCAAAATTGTCATTGAGCTCGCAAGGTGTAGCTTCTGCAAGGCTTCTGCAAGTACGGAATATTGTGTAATATATAGGATTACCACTTCTTATATCTGCCACTTCTTTTGTTTGAAGGGCTGCAGGAAAAAAACATAAATGGTTTGTTGGCCTCTTTAGGTTTGGAAAATGTTATGTTATTTCCAAAGTAATCACACAACATTAGTTTTAGTTCCTCGTTACTAACTTTGATGTGTCCATAACCATTATATAGTCCAGATTTAATATCATGAGCTATCAAAGAAAACGGTTTCGTCTTTTCTGACACTTAAGGTGTACTCTTGTCATATGATTTAAGTTTCCGTTTATATCTCCGTAAATACCCAGAAATACAATTGTCATGATACAGCAGATCAGCAACAAAAATGGTTGTTGCATCACGCAGATCACAAGTGTAAGTGGAAACATAATTTTGTTACAACAAAGTGGCTTTTAAAAACCCTCAGCTCTTGGGAACTCACTTATTCTATATTTCTCGTAAATACGATTATCTGATTTCTGGTTGTAGATAATACATAAAGGGTCTCGATTAGGCGTGACTCGTGCTTGAGGACTGTGATGACGTGCTCGTTTAGTTATGTATATAGTATATTTCCTAAGGGTTTCCTCTTCAGTCGATTGAGAAGAGTTCCCTTCATCTCCATTTTCTAAACATTCCTTCTCAGTTTGAAGTACATAAGGGACTTTAACCACTGCTTCCTCACTTAATGAGTTCAAAGAGTTACTATGTCATCTGGCACATTCGCAGCTGCCCTGATTTTTTCTCTACCATTTTCAGTAATTATCACACTCTAATCGCTATTATTACACATGATGCGTAGTTTTTCATCTGGTTTAAAGTCTGTTACACTGTCTATTGATACTCAAGACAATTTTATATAATCCATACGTTATTCAACTTCAGCGAATTTGACCTAAAACAAGAAATACCTGAAAATGAGCCGTAAAAGAACCGATATAGGATAGGATACCCTTTAATTATCACATTAACTTTTTTCTGGTTATGTTCGTAGATAAAATAGATGGAGAATCGATAATCTAGAAGCCTTATCGATATTCTGATATTTTGCGGCACCATCTATGGATAGCGCACGGTAGGGATTATTACAAGTACATTTTTTTATTCAAAGATATGTTCGATATGTTCATGTGCGCACCCATTACTTGGATCGATAACACCTCCCATTAGCATCATAAAAGTAAAATTGGTCTAAAAAAGCAAGTTTAATGAAAATTGGTTAAGAACTAACACAGCAGTTCGCCATATTTCGAGCTGCCGCCATCTTTGATGACGTCATGACGGGTAAATGTATCAAGCGGCGGGTGTCCATCCAAATCAGAAATACGTACTAGGACACCTACTAAGTATACCTGAAAACAAAATATCCCTACTCAAAATATCCTTCAGAAGTAAGAACATGTACAAGAAAGCCTATTAGTAACATACATCAACCTTTTATTCTGATAATCCACTACTATTAATATAATATATAAATAAAAAAGCATAGGAATATTGTACAAAGTAATGCTGTCTTAATGTTTGTTCTTGAGGCAGAAACATTTGACATATTAGTAATACAATTCTGGAGAACAAACAATAAGAATATTAACTGGTAAAAATGGATTATTATTGAAATCAATGTGAAAATGGCGAATACATTTTAAATGTAACCATTAATGATAAAACTTTAGTTGTCAAAAAGCATTAGTTCTCTCTGATTCACTATCCGTTCTAACATCAATTAAAAATAAAATTGATATTAATTCTCCTTTCCCTAATCCATATATCTTGAAAATTAAATCAATATGAAGTAACAAGTCTGAAAGCGATTGTATTATAAAATTTGTGTGGCTCAAGGCCCATATCAGTATTACCAATAAAAAAAAGTAGATCCAAGATAAAAAAAAGTAGACCAAGAAATTCTAGCATCTAATCTGTGCGAACAATGTAGTGAAATAGGATATCTAGACCTCATTTTCCACATTTTCTTTAATTGTCAAAAATACACCCACGAAACCAATAAATTATACAACAATATAGGTAACTAAACTTAAAATAGAATTGGTATTAAACAAAGAAGAAATAATAGACGTTTCAATTACATTTTTAAATAAAACAAAAATCAATATTTGGATCAGGCCTTATTTGTTCCCAATGTGTTCTTCCTATTGTCTGTGTACTCAAATTAGAATTAGATACTTAAGTCAGAATTACGTTAATATATGCAACAAGATAATATCTGGCTGTGAGTCAATCGCTCTAATGCCAAAAAAAACACTTGAGTTCAGGAAAAATTGCGCAACTTCTAAGTTACACAGGTAATATTGTATAACTCGTTATCAACCGTATATCGTGTAAATTCTATGACAACGTGATGATACATTAAGGTTTAAGATGGTGTATCTACTCATTATTATTAGTGACACCTCGTTGTACCTGTGGTACACTGGTTTATTTTGAAATGCAAGTAAACGAAGAGGATGCGTTGAAACTAGAAAGTGAGGTTCATGACGTCATAAAATCAGCCGTTCTGCAACTGAGTTCTTCAACGCAGTTTATAAGCCAAGTTTCAGCAAAATTTTTGGGTACGTCAGGCAAAAATTTTGAAATTCATTTTGAGAAGTTTCAGAAGAAAATTGAACAATATACAAATGAAATCAAAGAAATGCGGAAGAAAGTCAACGAACAGTATCAGCTGATATGTCAGCTGGCGAAAAGCAGTGACATATATGATAAAAAGTCTGTTTTAATTTATGGTTATCCAGAGTTGAATAGTGAAAATTGCACGAAGACAATTATTGATCTTGTTACTGCAATATTTTGTGTGGCCATAGATGAAAGCCAAATCGAATATTGTTTTCGGATTACAGAAGAGGGCGCTGGTGATCCTCCAATTCTCGTTAAATTCACCAACCCTTACATGAAAACTATTATTTACGATGGACAGAATATGTTGAAGCAACATGGCTTGCAAATCAGAGAACATATACCAGAGAACTCTCTGAATATTATAAAATCTCTAATAAAAAAAAATAAAGAACGAAATGCGGGGGTGTATACACATGACGGAGTCATATACTTAGATAATATGGATGGAAATATTACGAAAATTAACTCATTAGAAGATGTGCAAGCAATTCTGTGACCCAGATTCTGCAGATGCTTTTAATATATTTATTGATCAAACTGGAACGTTTGGTGGACGGAACATTTGAACATTTACTTTCACAAATTTACTTTATAACAAATTCATTTGTTATATGTAGTAATAGGTGTAATGCTTACAGCTTACATGGAGGGGCGTGAATCCACTCTAGAGGCGGTTGTTAACGACCCACATCAAATATCAAAAACCAAGACAGAGGGATTTTGTTCCATTTTTTTTATTGATACTAATTTCCCTTAATAATAGTAGTTAAGTAGTACAACTATTGATCATAATAATAAAGGTTTCAGCGATGACTATGAAGCGGTACCGCCCTCATTGGGAACCTCTGCTCCAGACTCTAGGAGAAAAATGTAACAGATACATATTAACAATTTTAAAATTAATAAGGTTTGTCATAAATATAATATTAGTACATATGCTTACTTTATGAGAAATGTCTCAATTTATGGATATTCTTGTATACACAATAAACTGCCTAATAATAAACGTACTGCAAATCTGAATAGGTTAAAGCGTCATAATCTATCCTTATAGCTATCTATGTGATATCTGTGGACGTATGAGTGGGTATTATTGAAAAGGACAAGGGTTGCAGGTAATGCAAATTGAGTGCGTAATTTTGAATGGGCAACCAAGCATAGAGAACCAGCTTTGTATACGCACTCATTGCACAACATTTAACATTTAAATTGCATCGTTTACATACCAGTGGACTATATCGACTCACTGGGGCATTAACACTGTAATCAGGTGAACATTTTGAAGGAAAATTAAGTCGTCCGCGAGCTCTTTATATGTGAACTACAATTTATAAATATATATAGTCGGATTTTAGGAACATAGTATGTTTTAATAAATTAAATATGAAAAAGTTATACAGGAACTAAATGCATAAGTTCAGATTTGACGACCATATTTTTCACTTTTCCTTCAGAAGCGGGTGGGTTTCCCTCCGAAATCCGATATTCCTCATATGTATGTATATGTATATCACTATGTTTGCTGAATTTGTGTCGATCTCGAAACTCTTACTGACGAGGACTTATACTTACAGAAATATCGGCCAGAGGGGCTAGTGTATCATTTTATATGCAGTGACTAAATATAAAACAGTGGCGATAATACAGTTAAGCCACCTCTCCATCACAAATTTAATTTTTAATTAATAGGATTTAACCCAGTCCTTTTAAAAGGACGCGACAGTGGCGCAGGTGTGTGCTTAAAATGGCCGTAAATTCCCTAGACCATTAAAAATTGCTGAAAATCTTCAAAATGTATTGGAAATGAACATTTAATATTTGAATAATTTTACTTACTTAAGAGGTAAGTATAGTTATTAAATTAAATGAGTTCAATGAATTATTGCACGAATAAAATAAATAATTAATATAATATTGTAAAATAAAGAAAAAAAATTGAAATAACGAAATTTTATTTAATAGTGTGAAATAAAACTTATTATTAGTCAACAGACAATAAATTATTTTATTATAGGTTTATATGAAAACAGCAATAGAATTTAGTCATTACGACAAGGGAAATTTGTCAATTTGCCGCATTTTTACAAATACTCTATGGAATTGGTTCATTTTCCCTGTGGGTTAATTTTGTGGGTTAACCACAATTGCTTAACCCTTCCGTAACCTTCAACGGCATGAGTAAATATAAATAAAGGGCTGAGCAGAAATAAAATCAATACTGGCAAAAAAACTTCTTTTCACCTGGTGGTATGTTCGCAGAGAGTGAAATCTTGCTTGCAGCATCCCTGGTTGGAGGCAACCTGGCGATGTTGAGGTTGGACTTAGCTGCTGCCCTTGTGAAGATTTTGGGATTCACTATTGCCTTCATACGCTGAAATGAGGAAGCTGTCTCCTGCTTCGCCGACCTGAACATATGTGGCATTGGTGCGTTGTGTTCGAGGCGTCGCCGTTTTTTCAGTGTCGCTATAAATTTCATTTTTACTTGGCCAAATAGTGCTCCGGTTGTATGAAAAGCACTAAATGGGCGAAGAAACAGTGCCATTCCTGATCAAATTGTCTTCATTTTGTTGTAAATTAAGTATACTTAAAAGGTGTACTGTATGAGAAAAACTGAAAAAAGTCCGAAAATTTAATGGTTCTGGAATCTGGAATTTGCCCGGAGTGCGGATCAGAGATCCGGTGCACTTAGGCCCCATTGGGCCCCTTGTGCTTCCTCCGTGAGGGAAATGTCTCCCTAGGCCATCGACCAGCCCAATGTTGTACAAAAGGTGATTATGTTGCCCAGGGGCATTTCCCTCACATTGGCTATAGAAGGCCAACGTTCCCCCAATATGGATACTCTGGTCGATGACAAGGCGGGACATTCGCAAAGTACATGCTCGATCGTTTCATCTTCTTGTTCACATCCTCTGCAGATGGGTATGTCACTTTATCTCATGTTATAGAGGTGTTTCCTTACCCGGCAGTGTCCGGTTAGGATTCCTGTAACAAATCGCAGTTTACCCCTGGACATTGCCAGATAGTTCCTCGCCGTCTCTTCGCTGGGATATCTCAAGAAATTTCTGGCCAGCTGACAGCTACTTGTTTAATCCCATAACGTCTTAAATTTAATGGTTTTTCAAATACTTAACAATAATCCAAGGGCTCCGAGGGGGAAAATTGGATTTATCATTACCACTTCATCACATACAATATATTATAAAAAAAACTACCTCACAGAATAATATTGTGTTCTAATTTCGAATGACGCTACAAAATTTTTTTTATATAACTCGAAACAAAATGTGTTTTTCTGACTCGTGTGTTTTATAGCCGACTCGTGTGGATTCCTCGGATCGTTGTTATAAATATAAAATTGGGAACTAGCCGAACATATCTCTCCGTAGGCAGGCAAAAAGTAAATATGAGTGTGGGTAATTTTTTTCTTATAATAAAATTATAGTCGGTAATATAAAATATCGGCACATCACTATTAATATCATTTATCTTTTTCGTATCAATTTTCTATATACCTACTACTTTGGTCATGTAGCAGTGGGTCTAGAAATAACATTTCTATATTATTTCATGATATTCCTTAATATTAGGCCATCTTCGTGCTATCGATTTCACACTGTAGTGGCCGGATGGAGACATAAAAACCTCTACAGGCAATATAAAGTTTACCAATATTCTTACCAGACAAATTTTTCTTTATAAACTAGCTTAGTTTCGCAACTTTAACTTAGGGCTTGCATGTCTTCCCTTATAGCTATAAATATTAAGGGTGCAGTTGGGTAATTTTGCCCTCTAGACAACTTTATTTTGGTATGTTTTAACCCCTGCCGTGGGAATTACGGGAAACCTTACTTACTCAACTGCGGAAGAGGAAAATTGTACGACATACAGTTTCAGGTTCATACATTAATATAAAATATAAATTACAAGGTGTCTTACATATAAAAATGTTAAAACTTAAAGATTTAAAAAATAAAATTACCATCTTAATAAGAGTATTTGCAAAATGGTCGTCATTGGAAACACTTTTTTCCAAACCAAGAACTTAATAGCTGTTTTTCTGGTCTGATGAACGGTTTACGAGAAATTTGCGAAAAACCGGAGTATAATCATCGCTGGGGGTGGTTTTTCATAAAAAGGAGATGTAAGACCACCGCGCGGGATGGGAATTTATTAGATCTTTATTCCTCATGCTTTCAAGAATTTTTACCGCGAAAATCATTTCTTTATAATTTATTTCTTCAGTTCACTATATTTTAGTCTAACTTTACGTGGACAGTATATTGTAAAAACATTGGAGGTGGGGGTATTTGTTAATCTATTGGTGGTATTAATGTGAATATGCACAGGCAAAACCCTCATACTTAGGACATTATCATTTTTATTTTTTGAAACTATTATATAAAATTATATTATATAAACTATACTATTATATAAAAGTAAACTATTGAGACAACGGATAGTCCTACATAAAAATTTGTAATAACGTTTTTTGTATATAATTTATATCGCACCCACACGTTCGTAGGATTTTTTTTTCAAATATGTGTCAATTGACGTTTGCTTTCAATTTCTGAGCTTATTTTTTAGTCACATTCACTTTTCAAAAAAAAATTCGCAGCATCTGTGAAATGCTTATTTCATTGTTATTATATAAGAAACAATTTTGTAACTCTTATAATTGATCAAAAACCTATGATATTTGAGATCGTGGTCTTTTGCTGGATCATCATTTTCCCGTAATTCAACCAATAATTTCTGTTACCCAGATTTCAGGACTTACAGCGAATATCTACATAAATTTGCTCAAACTAATCATTTTACTGTTAAGCGTGTTTCTCAATATGGTTGTATTTTTTATATTCTTTTTACGTTTGTTACCCTAGAACTCCGTCATTTATAAATCAATGAAACAATTCTTTTTTTTGTTGGAAAGGAGGTATTTTCAAGGGTATTCCATTTTAGTTTCATTGACATTGAACCTTGGATTCCGAAGATATACCGGGGAACTCCTGAAAATTGGTAGGTTTATGACAATCTAAGACTAGGTAGTTACTCCTTACCAAACTCCTTAATGACAACGAGCACGAATGTGGAAGGTAGACGCCGGAGCTTCGTAATAAAACCCAAACCTATCTGTGTTTGGGTTTAATGGAATTATCATGAGATGCACTGTGGCTATAAGTGATCTTATAACGGTAGGCAAATATGGGCATATAAAAAGGGCAAATATGTGTTACCTTAAGTAGTGTCAAAAGTTTAGATGGCTTGGTGTTGCCAGACAAAATAACTAGACTACGAAATCTTCTGCAGATCAACGCCACACATAATATTCTCCCGGATATATGAATATTATGTGTGGCGTTGATCTGCAGAAGATTTCGTAGTCTAGTTATTTTGTCTGGCAACACCAAGCCATCTAAACTTTTGACACTACTTAAGGTAACACATATTTGCCCGTTTGACAATTTTTTTTACCGAGATCAATCACAGCACTCTCAAGCCTTGTAGTTTATGAACTGTGACTGCCCAGGTTAATATTAGAGGCAACATACGACATTCCACATCTCCGTAACCTCTTGCCGCCTGAAGCGGTACCCATATTCGTATTTGATTAACAAGTAACACACAGAACTCAATGTTCACTGAAAAGAGATAAATGAAATATTTTTTAACAAAAAACAAAACAGAATTCAAAAAATCTATTCTAAAAAAATGCACTAAAAAGTAAAAAATAATTCATTCTACTACAATTACTATACAATACAATCAACTTATTAATAATAATATACAATTATTGTTATTTTTCGAGTCCGGACCAGCCAAGGTTTACAAACGTATAACGAACCGACCGGCTGAAGTCGTTTGTCTCCAAAAATAACAGTAATTGATTGTATTCTAAGTAGTAAGAGTAGTAGAATAACTTTTTATTGCATTTTTTTAAGAATAGATTTTTTGAACTCGGTTTTGCTTTTTTTTTAAATATTTTTTCGTACTTTTTATTAAAACAACATCACAACAGTAAAATATCGGGATAACAATTTCTGCTGCAGAAACACTGTTGTTTATATTAATGAGTAATACCACTGTATATAGTAATACTGTTGTTCACTGTTAATTATATTAATGATAAATACTTTAATTTTATGTAAATAAAAATGTAACAACTTGTAATTATATACGATATGCAGTTTACTTATTATTCATTTAATCTGTGAAAAAATATATTAAAAAATACAGAACGGCATACATTACTCAGCGATACTAATGTCCTTGTTGCATGTTTTGACCTCGTAAATGAGTAAGGACTGAACGGATGGACCTATGTTGCCATAATGCCTCTATTTTTTTCCTTCAGTCTTGAGTTCTCACACGCCATGAGAAACGGATCTTACGTTATTGTTTATAATTACTGCCGTTGCCTAAATATTATTATTAAATAACCAGCAATAATAAATAATTTAGAATTAATTAAACAACGTTCAGGTAGCGACTATACAGATTGATTGTGATTTAATCCTAATAACTCTAGGAATCGATAGAACAGGTTAACATATTACTTCGTAATATAAATTTATTTCGCTGAATTTGAATTTTTTTCCGTTTTTATAACTACTGAACCACATACCCGATTTAGGTCAAAATCGGAACAGAAATATTCTTTATGATCTTACATAAGATCTTACAGTTTGAACCCCTCTTAGAAGTGCATTTTTAGATGATGCTACCTCTTACTTTTTTCAAAACTTTTACCAAAAAATAATATTCATGAAACAAGTGCATAGGTCTTATTTAGGTCTATCATCTTTTAGGTCTAACTTTAGGTTTAGGTCATCTTTTGAGATATTTAAAAAAAAATGTTCTCTAAATATTATGATTTAAAATACATTGTAGGTGTTGTAGGATTTATTTACAAATGCTCTAAAAATGTTCTCAAGATCGAGAAAAATCATGACATAGATGTCATGATTTTTCTGAACCATAAAAAACCATAAGTCTCCGTTTGAGAAATTGCAGTGACAAGATTTATTGTATCAATGTTAATAATTACGATTTGTTTCAGAAAAGGAAATACAATCACCAAGATTTACAGGATCCAGTTGGCTAGCCTTTCCAGCGCTAAGAGGTGCATATAAACACGTCCAAGTAAGCCTAGAACTTCGGCCGGAGGCCTACGATGGAATTTTTTTCCTCACTGGAGAACGTGATGACATGGCGGGGGATTTTATGGCACTGTTATTGCATCAAGGATTTGTCGAATTCCGGTAAGTTTAACTGCTCCTTGCATATAATATATACCGGGTGCCTACGATATTACTAGCCAGCCTATAACTTCCTTGTAAAAAAATATATCAATTTAAAATTTTGGTATGTTGTATGGTTAATAATGGACCACAGTTTGATTGCTTCAATATCTGACTGTCATTTCCGGTTTAACCGGAAATAGTATAAACTTTGTTATTTTTAATAGAACACCCTATATATTATTAGAAATTTAGATTGCCCAGAAAATTCTAGATCCATAACATGTAGAATACCCTATATCTATCTTTGACAGTTTTCGAGAAAATGGCGGTTGAAAATGTTATATCAATGATAAATTACTTCATTTTGACATAAAACAAATGAATGTAGGAACAAATCTGATACGGTAATTTAAATTTTTTGGGGAGTAAAATTTGATGGTCATAAAAATTTCATTTCCGGCTGTACCGAAAGTACTACGAAAAGTGGCTCAGGCTCAAATTACTTCGATATTTTTAATGGAACACCCTGTATTGAATCTTAAATGTATATTCTACTAACCTTTCTGGATATTTTTTGTAACTAGTGTCCCCAGTCTCAACCTAATAGGTTATGAGATATCGGCGACTGAATGTTTGCGAATTCAGATTTGAGACGTATTTATAGTGCAGGTGAACATTCTCATATCTGATAAACTATTAGGTTTAAACAGGGACACTAGAAACAAAAAATATCGATAAAAAATAGTAGAATGTAAATTTAATGTTCAATACAGGGCGTTCCATTAAAACTATCCAAGTAATTTGAGTCTGAAAATCACTTTTCGTAGTACTTCCGGTACAGCCGGAAATAAAATTTTTATGGCTTTATCAAATTTTACTCACCAAAAAACTTCAATAGCCGTAACAGATTTGTTCCTGCATTCATTTGTTTTATGTGAAAATGAAATAATTTGTGATTGATGTAACATATTCAACCGCCATTTTCTCGAAAACCTAGAATTTACTGTGTTTTGGAAACCTAGTTTTGAACCTAGAATTTGCTGTGCAATCTAAATTTCGAATAACATACTGGGTATTCCATTAAAAATAACAAAGTTTATACTGTTTCCGGTAAAACCGGAAATGAAAATCAGGTCTTGAAGCAATCAAACTGTGCACCGTAGTCAACCATACAATTTCCCAAAATTTTAAATCGATATCTTGTTTTATAAGGAAGTAATAGGCTGGCTAGTAATATCGTAGGCACCCAATATGTAGCACCTAATATCGTATCATATTTAATTTGAATATAGGTATTATTGGCTGTACAATCAATTTCGTTCTTTGAATCATAATTAACATGATCAGTTCTCTGATGTAAGAATCTGTTAAAAGTTGGATTAAACTGACTTGTTGAGGGTCTTTGTTGGTTAAAATTATTGTTGGGTCTCATGGAAGGCCTTTTTGTTGTGTTTTGTCGAAAAGTACTCGGATAGTTAGTTCCATTTGAATTAATGAGCCTTTGTTAGTTAAATTGTGATTAAATTGTAAAAAAAATATTTATCCGCGTTTCTAAAAGGCTGCCATTAAGAAGTATACATGGTATGCTCGGATAATATATGAAGATACTATAATAATATGAAGATAATATATGAAGATAATATATAAATATAATTTATTTATCATTTATTATCATCAGAATATACATATGATAATACCCTTCAAAAGGGGTACTGGGTAAAATCCCATCTGTCACTACCTACGGGTCTATTATTCTTGAATGTCCTCGGTACATATTTTTGCTTTTTGTTGTTGCTCGGTTTGCTAGGATCTGTCGGAGCTAGGAGCAGTCGGTAGGATCTGACAACATTACGAAACAAGAAGTCTAACTCTTGTTTCGTAATGTTGCCAGATCCTACCGACTGCGCCAATTATTAGTCGCTGATATGATATTTGAGTTTTTCAAAATTCTTTTATTTATTTGTGGATAGTTCGGACCATCTTAATAAAAATAACAAAGATTTGAGTTGTTTGGTAAGCTGACTTCAGATCTGATCTTAACAAAACTGATCTTAACAAGACTGATCTCTAAACGATCTACGAAACAGTTCTTAAAACGTAATTATTTAACGCAACGTAAGTATTTATATGCTCTGCTGAGCGGATTGAGCAGTGCAAACTAAATTCAATAATTCTATCAACTGAAATATAATAGTAAGCAATATGATTTTAAATAACCACGTTGGCTTGCCAATTGATATGTTTATTGTTCCTGCGAAAAATTTTAAATATTTTGCATTGATGGTATGGTAACATTTATGTTCCTCTCATCACAATTATATTTGATCTTCATTATATTGTTTTATAGAATGATTTCTTTTTATAAATATCTAATAGAGAATATATTCGTGAATATATTAGAGCGTTGAGAACACTCACATTAGATGAGGAGTCATTAGGCTGAATTATCATAGGTTATTATCAATGTCAACTTTGAAATTTGAATAAATAAATTAATTTTGTTGCATGATTTTTCTCTCAGAATTGAAAATTTATTATATCATGTTTATCTCTATAGCAAATAAGAATATTCAGGGACTTTAAGCTTTTTAAAATAAAAAGAAAAAGACTGGTGTACATTTCATGTGGCATGTGGCATTTCATATTGCTTATTTATTATAAATAAGCAATATCAGTAGTGCATTGATAAATTTCACAAAATCTTAAAATATACCCTGAGTTAACCTATTGTACCTTCAGTTATTGACATGGGATGTGAAATCCTCTAGAAACAATTTTCCTTATCTAATAAGTCTAATAATCCTCAGGACGAATTATAAAAAAGCGAAGTATTTAGATATAATTGTCATTACCTTTTTAAAATGCAAGTTAATCCCAATACACTTGTTTCACTATACACTTACTAAAAACACTAGAGTAATGTCATCTAGCAGCGCTTGTGTTAAAGCTGGACTGGAATGCTGAAAGCCGGAACCCTGCCTTATCTCATCTTCTACTGCGTACAATTCATAGCGCTGTAGCACTTACTAGCCGTACAATTACAAAACCATATGTAAACACAAGTATGCCTATTTAGCATAAATTCCAAGCCTTTGATTTTTACGAAACTTTAACTTATTAAAACTTCATTTTTTTCCATAAACGACACTGCGTTGCTACTTCTTGAATGCCATATGCATAATTTTCTGTAGTTAAGGAAATCCTTTATCATTAAACATTAAACAAATATCCTTAGTTACTAGTATCTCCTCGGTATTGTAATTTTATTGTTAACCAATCAGATTGCTTTATTTTTTCACACTTCATAGTTTGACTTTAAATTACTATTTTGAAAACATCACATATCAAATCTATAATCACTTTGAGTATTTATATACTGTCTATTTCATCTTTTGACGTTTAAAATCACTTTTAGTCGTCTGCGTACGTTCGACTACTGTGTTCTGCTTAGAGGCTAAAATTATGGTTCCCCGTTTTTCCACATATGCTCTAATATATATCTCTTGATTTAGATACAGTTTAATAGCTTTTCATGTTGCATAATTCATAATATGATTTGTCTAACTTATTATTACTTTAAACTGAGTTTCTGGCGATTAAGTTTTGGCGATTGAAAATACGGCTTGACCAATCAAAATGTGTCTGGTTGGGTCACGCTGTGCTATGCTCTGTCTTCGTTATACTTGAAAAATAGTTTACTTTAGCATACCAATACCCTGTCTGATGTATACTGTCAGATTTATCTATTATAAATATTTTTAATCTTTATATTTATGGTTTATATTAGTACTATATTCTCGTTTCTCTTAGTTTTATAGATTAGTTCAATATATATATATATATATATATATATATATATATATATATATATATATATATATATATATATATATATATATATATATATATATATATATATATATATATATATATATATATATATATATATATATATATATATATATATATATATATATATATATATATATATATATATATATATATATATATATATATATATATATATATATATATATATATATATATATATATATATATATATATATATATATATATATATATATATATATATATATATATATATATATATATATATATATATATATATATATATATAATCTAGCATTTCTTAGATAAAGCTAACAATTATGTAAGGAACTAGAAAGTGTCATACATTTGAAAAAATTATCTACTTTTACTAGTGAAAGTAAAGAACTAGTACAATTTACTTCTACTCAATGATATTAGAAAGAAAAAATATATAAAGTGTAGGAAAAAGCATCCATTTTTGTTCTTTACAAAACGAGAAATTGGACACAACATTTTAAACCAAAATAAATACTTACTTAAATACAAAATAAAAATATAAAAATAATACTTTCTAAAATAAAAAGACAATAATTAAATTTAATGCTGAGTGATATTCTGAAAGTATATACAATATTTTTTAACATTTATTAGTTTAACATTTATTAGTTATACATTTCGTTTTAAAATGGAATTTTAAGAAACCTTGACCACTACCAGCTATACTGTAACTTGGCCATCGTGCGAAGAGACTTTTATGAGATTCTTATTAACGTGGAATTTCCCAAATGATATGAAACATACGATATATTTATTAATAGTCACTAAAACTTATAATTGTCGGTGTATATGCATTTGTAATTGATGCAGTATAATTTTAAACGATCTAATTATCTCATTATAAATGCGAATCGAATTGTTAATTGCAAAACAGCTTCGTTAAAAGTGGTTGAATCCACGTTTTGGTTGGTAGTTTATGGGTCATTTACTCGAGGGGTTGGTAGCTGATTCAATGGGTCTACTAGAAGTTATCGGACTGTTAACTCTGCATACATTAACGCTTTCATAAATTAATTTCGGTAGCTCGCTCCCGTTCTTGTTCCCTCTCAAGCTATTTTACAAACTTTTAAATATAATTAATGAAAAATAAGGTAGCGGAAAATTATACACTTGGGTGCTCTTTAATTCTTATATAATAAGCAACTTACGCCAAAAACAGAGCAATAAGTATAAATATAACGTTCAGTTTTAAGTACATTTTCATGTTACTAATATTGAAATGAAAATGACAATTAACAATTTAAATAATTAAATGCAAGTCAATCTTTATGATAGATATTTTAGTACCTGGCCACGTTATTTCTACAGTCATTTTAAAATAATGGAAACGAAAATGCTTTGAATTATTCAGGGCTATATAACGGTGATAGATATTTAATTCAAAATTATAGACCGATTTCACTCATACAATTCTGAAAAATATTAGAAGAAATATTAAAAAGTAGAATTACATTTTAAAATTTCAATTCGGCTTCTAAGAAAACATGTCAACGAATGATGTAATCGCTAAACTCACTGGCCTCATGTACAATGCGGTAGAACAGTCCAAACCTTCGCTATGTTCTTTTTAGATCTAGTAAAGGCTTTTGACACAGTACGCCACTAACAGTTACTTAATAATCTAGAGTCCATAGGATTTAGAGGAATGGTACTTGAATTGTTTCAGAGTTAACTGCAAGAAAGGAAACAATTTGTAGAAGTAAATGGTATACTAGTAAAAAAAAAAGAAATTTTTGACTTCCCCAAGGGACGGATTTAGGACCGATATATTTACAATTTATATAAATGATATTCTTACCCGAAACTGCAGGACAGATGATATCATTTGAAGATGATTCGGCTATTTTTGACACTAGCGATTCTTGGACAACTCTAGAATCTCTGCGTTTTAGATTCATGGTGTCTCTTTCGTTTCAAACATGTGTCTGGCAGACGCATTAGGTTCCGAAGGGACACATTTAACACATTAGTCTCTTTAATGTGTAGTCGGTTAACAGTAAATTAAAATAAAAAATGCCCAAAATTCAGAAAAAGAAAGTGAAGAATGTGTTAAACACGAATTACCACAGAAATAATAACAAGGAAATTAGCGTAGTCAAAAGATCCTTTTGATTAGATGAGGCAGGAAAAAAAGTTGTTATGTGTAAGAGTAGTTAATATTTTTTGTATTCACCATATATAATTCCTGTCGTAATAATTACGAGCTCCAGTGCTTTCATTCCGCATAGTGGGTAGCTTAGAAAAACGATAGACAAAACATGTTCGCCACTATTGCTGAGTAAGAAAGGTTTTTTTATGAAAATAATGTGCTCTTAAAGCCGTAAAGCCGTACAGTTTAAAAGTATGCGCAATGAGGTGATGTTGTGCTAGTGGTGTCTGTGTGTAATTACGGATAAATTTGCTTAAAGCCGCAAGGTGAGTAATCACTGAACATTTCTGTTAAGCTACTGATTGTGGGTGTGAACGTTATTTGTATTATTATAAAATTGCAATGCATACTGAGATAAATCTGTAGTGAAAGATGTTGAGAAAGATGAGAAAATAGCGTGGAATGTCCAAATCCAAAAGTAACAATCTTCAAACACAAAGATCTAAACGGCGTCTCCCAATTTCTCTTTCCCAAAAAAAGTATAAGCTTCAGGAACTAGTCGAGGAAAATATGGCAGGCATATGGGAGACCTCCATTGAAAAAAGTAAACTATACATGTGGGCCGCTTTACCAGACATACACCAAGTATGCAAGTGGCGCATGATATTCCTAAACTCTGACTTCACTTACCTGTACTTTACAAACTTGAAATACTCCATTAAGTAAACCGATTTACTGACTGCCGCTAATATTGCCAAAACCGAATGTAACACCGTTATGCTAAGAAATAAACTGATGGAGAATGCGAACAACCACAAATATTTTGGGTTATACTTTGATCCCTACTACGTTGACAGGCTGTTTATCGGTCCGTACTTTAAGCAACATAACGAAGGCGACGTGGAAACCTTAAGGTACATAAACAAGTCATTGGTTTGCACAGAATCCTTCAGTAAAATGCAGGGCAAAACAAATTACAAGTGTGGCCATTGGTTAATAGAAAGGCCTTATTGGGGCACCAGAAAACGCCTGGCTGTCAAACAAACCATTGACTTGACGAATGATGACTGCTTGGCTAGTCCTACAAACAAACGAAGGCACAGTTTTGATTCAACCGAAGCGTCGAAAAGGCCTCGAGTTCAGCCGGCTAGTCGACAGACTGGGGAAAGTGGTCAAATTATTATACACGAATCGAAGCAGATCGGGGTCATTGATGGGGAGCTAAGAAAACCTGAGGACTTCAACAGTACCTTGGGGCATATCAGCACGAGAGCAAGCAAGAAATTGATGTCTCTTGGCCGTTTGAAAATAAGCTCCTAAGATTTCCAAATCTTACCACTGCTGTTAGTTTTCTACAGGAGTAAGTATTCTTTTTTTAATCCATTCGTTGTAGGTACTACTATTACATGATCTTAGCAGTGTTTTCCGTTGAGTAGTAGAGACGTATGCTTGGTAATCCAGTTGCGTATACAGGGTGTTGGGCAATCCCGTACGTAAGCTCGGCGATCCAGCTGCGTACCTAGAAGGGATTAGACAGGGTGTGGCAATCCAACTATGTCAATTATGTGTCTGGATTAAGTAGGATTGAGAAAAATTTAAACGAATATAGTATCATTGAATTTATATTTCCTGACAATAAATCTGTTCTGTGATTTAATGTCAAATGTACTATGATTGTCTTCGATATCAGGGTTTGACGGAGACGTTCATGTGTTGTGTATTTTTATTTCTAGAATTAAAACGGTTCAAACTCCCGAAGAGAAGTGCTGATAACACCCCATGTGACAAACTGAGATGAATAACCACTACCGTTAGTAATCCAGCTACTCTACTAGTGAGAGTACTCTTTATGTAATTAATTAAACCGAGCGGTCTCTCTCCTACAACACGTCTTATATACGCTAAAGGATACAGTTATTAATTAATAAGGAAAATGGTGACTTCACAACAGATGCAAATGAAAACGAAAAACAACAGTAGGTACTAAATAATGGACCCCCTATATCATCTTTATTTGACATACTGAGAAAATATAAAAATAGAAGTGTGCAAGTGTGTATGAGATAAAAAGTATTTCTTCTGATAGATGGCGTGTGTGTTGTGTTGCCTACCTTATTAAAAAGGTCATGATGTGAGTATCGAACCAGCGATCCCTGTTTTGAAAAGCGGGGCAAGAACCGCTGCACCATCATATTACTGCTATATGCTTTGTTAATTCTCGTATACTTGGTGCTTTGTTAGGGCGGCGGTTAGCGTGTACATGATGCGAGTGCAAGTACAATGGACTCAGGGCCCAATATTACGAAACGGGTAATAAACATTTGAAAATTTTCTGAACCACGTTATTACCAATTACTTAACTAAATATAATGATCTACATACATATACGTATTATATATATAATATAAAATAAAACATTTTTAAAAAAATTTTATTTATGAAAAAACCGCATACCGTTACCGCATACGAGTTGTTTACCAAAGACCCTAGGCTCGGGTCTCCGGTCGGCCAAGACCTAACCTGATTAATTATAAATCATTACTGTCAAACGTTCTGTCAAATCGTACAGTCAAAATTTGTAGTTGTGAAGAATAATGGCGTTTTAAAGAAAAGTAGTCATAAATATAAATTTCGAGGTGGATTCCTGTATATTTGAACATCTTGTCAATTGGACGCCGTTATGCACAAAGGAACCATGCGACAAAATTACGAAATTAATATTAATGCATTGAAAGTTGCAGAAGTAGGTAAACTATATTTTGCAGAAAAGATCCATGTGAAAATTACAGTATAACCTTAGGAAATAGGTCAAAAGAACAATTTGTACACTCGAAAGCATCTTAAACTATTTTTCAAAAGGGAACCGAGTGCATAGACGCTTACAATATCAGTATATCAGTGCCTTCTACGGGATGAAAGTGTGAACTTCTTGTTTGTTTTCGTTTATAAAAGTGGTGTAAAATGATTTGATGGCGTAATAAACAACTAGTGAATATGTGTAATACTACAGTTAGTACAGAAAACAAAGGTATGAAACTTTTGACTATTAAACATGAATAATTTAATAATATCTAGTTTTTAGAAAATCTGAGAGAAACAGCAGGAGATATTTCAAATATCTCTTCAGAACCACCAACCTTGAATCCTGAGATTGCGAAGTTGCT
The DNA here is from genome assembly GCA_964058915.1 of Tetropium fuscum. NCBI lineage: Eukaryota > Metazoa > Arthropoda > Insecta > Coleoptera > Cerambycidae > Tetropium > Tetropium fuscum. The sequence goes on from CAXKVY010001064.1 coordinate 37,320, forward strand.
AGAGAATCTATCGGATGATTCGGTCAAAGATCCGGATTTTATTATAGATAGAGCGATGTTTCTTCTCCTATAAGGCGAAAAGTATGTCTTGATATATTTGCTCGCACCTGTTTTTCTCTAATTTTTTTCCTTTATTTTTCCTACGATGATTCAAATGACGAAATGTTGTACGATGATGCTGAACAAAAAACATATCCAGCACTAATACCAGTACCCTTGGAAACTTCTATAGGATACGATTCAAGTAATGTTAAACAAAAAAAATATAGAGGAAGACCAAAAAAGGACAGAAAAAGAAAATTTGACGGTATGTCGAGGGAAGAAAGAAAAACTAACATATCTACGTCGACGGCCGAAATACGGTAAATATGGTTAGTTTCTCAACATACAAAAAAATATTTTACGAGAATTTGAATTTAAAATTTAAAACTCAAACAAGGGAATAAATGGAGAAGAGATACATTGGTTAAAGACAAGGGAGATACTAAGAGATACTATACTAAGAGAAAAGCCGTTTTCTCTTTTTATGAAGCGAGACTTGAATTAAAATACCATATCAGTAGAAGTTGATATTTTAAAGAAAATCAATCCATGCTCGTCCTAAAAGTGGTTTATATAAAACACACCTTAACATACTCTGGCCTGAAGAAAAATGTATTTCGAACGAAAAACTCACTGATATAAAATCAATATGGCACCTCATTCCCAAAGATTGTAGGACATTCTATTCATTACTTTTTGCAGATGACCATATTGAAGATGATATAGATGGATTTGGAGGTGTCCCTGACTATATAAATACAGATAATAAATATTTGATATCCTATTTTTATTGTTTCTCTTAATTTTTTAATCACCGAAATTATAAAACGCAAAAAGGAACCATGCACCATTTTTAAAAAAAAAACTAGATTTTTTAAAATTTTTTCAGCATAAAATCTGACAGAGTTTTAACGCAAGATAAAGCACAAATCTGCATCTATAATTTCATGCCGATTTAATTATAGTTTGTACACTTTTAACCTTCGTTTCTCAAAACTTAGTTTTTGGCGTTGGTTCCTTTTTGCATAACGGCGTCCAATTGTACCAAGGCACGAGTCCCGTTGCAAGATCTTTCTACTCGCCGCGTTAGCGGAACCGAGACATTTTCATTCGGCTCGTCGCATCACCTATTTATAGGATATACTTAGTAAAAGCTGTTTAGAATATTAAAACATTTAGAAGTAGAACTGAAATACGCAGTAGGTATATATATATATATATATATATATATATATATATATATATATATATATATATATATATATATATATATATATATATATATATATATATATATATATATATATATATATATATATATATATATATATATATATATATATATATGCGTTGTTTCAATTAAAAAAATATAACTTTTTTTTGCGCGCGCCCCCTGTGTAATTGAATTTGTAAACTATTTTTGTATTAGAAAAAAATCTCCTAAATACCTTTTCGTTTTTTTCGAAGTCATGGAGGGGGTGCATCACCTGGTACATTTCCAATTACAAATAAGTAGTGAATAAGAATATATGCATGTACCATCTAGTGAAGTGGAAGATTTTTAAAACACGATGAACATATTTTCAATATACCTACTTTAGCATAGAAAATTAAGGAGATAATTTCATTTTTGCTTCCAATTAGTTGGGACTTAATTGGGAATCTACTCCCAATTAGCTGGGACAATGGACATCGAACAAGCGTCATTGTCCTATATTGTTTACAATCCTTTTTATTATTTTAGTCATCTTAAAACATGCATTTAAAAATCTTAAAACATGCAACCTGCGCAATACAATCATATGTTCGATGACAATACACACTGTAAAAACGATGCTATGCAGTGGGATGTGTTCGGAACGCAACTAGTTGGTCACATTTCAGAATACACAAAGCGCATATTGCGTCCTGTTTCAAATTGGGCTCATTTAGGACAAAATTTAGTCTCAAGTGCTCCTAAATTGCGTATGTATGTCTATATATATACTCATTTTGGAAAAAAATATATATTAGACACATGTGGTTAAAAATGTGGCTATTGATCTTTTGTGTCAACATAGCATAACTTTGGTACAAATTACGGTTACATAATAGAAACACATAGAAACTAGTTTCTAATCATATACATTGCATATATTCGCCATATTTTTATGTTAAACAGAACCGACCATTTAAGAAAAAATGGCGGATGGAGAATTTTTTTAACATAATTTTAGTTTCTGGCAAAATTTAGGCTTAAAATTAAAAAAAACAATGTTATAAGTTACATACAATGAATATTATGCATTTAGTTTTAAGAAAAATGTGTACAAAAATATATGTTTTTAATTGTATTGAAAATTACTTATTATTACTTATTAGAAAATGGGAACGGGAAATGAATTGCAAAATATAACCAAAATTATTAAGTCAAGTATTTCATAACATTAGGTATATGTATACAAACAAATAATACATCATTATTAACAAGATATTATGCGCTTAATTCTTCACAAGTATCATACTTATTTGTATTTAGTTTGTATCCAATTTGTTTCTAATAAAAAATTGTTTGGGTCCATTTGGTTTTATTTTGTGACACAAAATCGTACTTCGGCAACAAATTGGAACAAATGGCGACCATTTGGTAACCAAAAATTAAAAACACTGGTCATAAATCGGCAGTTTTCGAGAATATAAGATACTTTACGGGCGAATTTTAGCAATAATTAGGGCACATTTTGTGGGCAAAATATATACATCTCACACCTTTGGCTTCATTTTCTACATTTAATGGTCTGAAAGTCGACTGTGTCTTTAAAATGTGTCGTGTGCAAAATCATGTTGCGAAGCTCAACACAGCTTCGCACATTGCCTAAATGCATTTCATCCGCTTAGGTGGTCAACAGCAATGGTAAAATGTTGGTTCATGAACTGGCGGCTAAATTGAAGATTTAAAAGGCACAAGAGTGAAACAAAATACGTTGCGGAAAAGTTCTCCTTTCCCTAACGTCACGTTTACTATCATCAGATATCCTAAAAAAGTATCTTGCTTATTATTTCTAACTTGAGTTCTCAGTGAATTGAACAATGAGCCATCAATTTAAACATCTTGGCTGGGTATCCAATATTTTGCACAATGTGCATTACGAATTACGCGTCACTTTATACTTTATAAATATGAAAGACTCAAATATTCTCATGTCGTTAAAATTCACCCTGTGTACAACCATCCATATACGAATGTATAAGTATCTATACCAGTAACAAAGGACATCATTCTTTATGCACAATCTCGCTATATACGAAAAATTCCGCATACAAACGCTATGATCAAGAAAATCTATACGTTCGCCGCTTGAAGAGAATGAAAGCGGCTAGAATGCAAAATGAGGGAAATGAGAGTAGAGTAAAATTTTACGTGAAAAATTAAGCGGGAGAATTGGGCGCGATTGAAATTGGAAGTCGGGGAAATTACTCTTGACAAGAATGTGGAAACAACTGAGGAATGAAAGTATTTCGTGATAAAGTAAGTATTGCAGCTCCTGTTCAATGTGTACATAACAAAGGATCAATATACCGGTATGTTATTAACAGCGTAGCGGATTTGCAGTTAATATTTCAAAATACGAAGCGTGTGGCATAATAAGCAACAGTATTTGGAGATATTTACTAGGTATTCAGTGCGCAGTGGTAAGAGTATTTCCCTTTTCTTGGTAGTCCGGGAGATAGTGTCACTTCTGAACAAGTCATTTGATCCAGTCTGAATTATTTACCATTGGTAGTTCCTATTGTTAAGCCACTAAGTTCGTAAAATAAGTGAGCACTGTCCAGAATCCAAATACACTTTATTAACTTCCAAACACAACAAGTCACAATTGTTTAAAATTACTGTTTAAACTAGACTGACTCATGTCGCGATCGGCTGGTCCTCATATACTATTTTCAATGTTCTGGATAGTTCTAGAAGTTTCTCGATTATTCTATACCATTCTAGATTGTTCTCACTTGTTCCATCTCATTCTAGATTGTATACAAGGCATCTCGAACGGTTCTACAGGGGGTAGTCCACATGTTCATATACCGCAACTATTCTAAATGTTTACATAAAGACGGCTCCCATATACACACGCCCAGAAGTATTTTCAATACGAAAAATAGTCCTATTTTTTGTTGCACGGCAGTACCTACTACTTTTTGTAACCATTAAGTAATGGAACAATATATGGCTTTTTTCAAGCGGTGTCATATGGAAGATCTCAATATTTAACAAATAATCGCGATGTACCTAAGTTTATATCTGGCTGATATTCATGCTCCGCCACAAATGAAACAATCAAGTATTCCATAACTGAAAAGGTGGTAAAATGTCCCCTTGCTATCTCTTTGGCCAATTGACCACGTCCTAAATGTATTGAACAGGTAATTTCCGAAATATTTTGCGTAATCTTGGATCATGTGGAGTAAAGTTAGTATTCGCAAACTCAGTTGTTAATTATTGCCTAAAATATTAAATTTCAAAAGATATGTCGAAGACGGTGTTGCTTGATACGTATCAAGACGAGGCTATGCATATAGACAAAATGTAGTCATGTATGTACTTGATTATGCACCATAATCGCTTGAAGATGATTGGCTGTTACCCATAAATCGAAACGTCGTGTCAGTAGGAAACTGCGGGTAAAACTAGGGTTTGCAGGACAAGTCCGAGGCTTTGCCAGTCAAATAGTTAGATAAATGCTGTTAGATATCAATTTTCTCTGATTGGGGGTGATTCTAATTTCACTTATCAAACAACATTATATGATACAAATTGATTTTTAAAACTAATTGACATTTCCCTAGAACATTTATATATCAACGGAATGAAAATATCATAAGTATATTTACAAAAGCAAATTTTAATTGAAAAGGGTCGTATTAATTTATTACACTTTCAACCAACTGCCGTTTCACACGGAATTGGGCGGCTTCTGTGCCAAAGTTCTCACTGTTTGCCTTTTGGATACTTTCCATTTACGGAAGCTGTGATTCTTTCTACGGTATAAAACATAAGCATTAACTGGATTTTTTCTGTTAGCTACTTCTTCCTCAAGACACCGAATTATATATGAAGGTATTTGACTTATAAAATGGCTAAATGTTTCTTTTTTTATCTTCTTTTTTATTTTAAATCTTATCTAGAAAATGTTGGTCAAATTCAATCAATACGAGAAACAATCTACTATTATTCCATATTTTAACAAAGGCCATCTTTAAAGGGTATGATTTACTTACTAAGTAATACGCAACGATCATTTATGTAGGTATATTATCAAAGCCCGCAACTAGAAGTATTACAGGCTCTACGCTACTTTATGGAAGCTTCTTTAAATAATAGGATTTGAATGGAACAAGAACTCTGACGATCGGCTGGTTTCGATTGAATCTTAAGACGTCACGCCGAAACGAATCAAATTTAAAAAAATACAACGATCAGAAAAGAAAAAAGAAACATTATTTATACAGACCTATATTCATAGCTCTTACACACGGAAAAAGGATTGGATTGACAAAAAAAACTTTCAAAAGGGGAAAGATAATATTCCACATTCCACAAATATTGCACATGATTCAACGAAAACAAAGCCAGAATTATACAAATTGGCAAAAGGAAATAAAACAAAATATTCGGATTACCAAATGGACAAACTACTAAGACAACATGGACATGAAGTGTTGCGATTGCCTCCTTATAGTCCTGTATTCAACCCTATTGAAAATGTATGGGGTATAGCCAAGCGGTGGGTGGCTAGTCATAACGTTACTTTCAAATTGGGTGATGTAGAAGCATTGGCAAGAAAAAAAATTGAGGAACCAAGAAAAATATGCCAACATAATTAACCCTAAAAGTAATTCTGATGATGATGAAACTGATGATGACTTAACTAAGAGGCACATTTTGAAGAAGCATTGACATGAGTCCACTATTTCAGTTATTTTCATGTTCTAAACGCAGTGTGGAGGTGGTTAGAAGTAATAAAGAATCTAATAATGAAAATAGATGAACAGGCAATGTGTAAAAATTTCTAAAACATGTTAGTATCAATTCAATCCAATCAAGATATAATGAGCCTTTTAAATATATTCTTAAATGTAAAAAATAAATATGTTTATATGAAAGCTAACTGATAGATATTCACCTCGTGCAACTTTGTTTCGAATATAAATCCCAGTGTTTAATAAAAAATAAATATTCATTATAGCAATTTGAATACTCATTTGACCTTGAGGCTAAGTGACGTCACACAGCCTGGTTTTAGGTTGGCAGCGATATTTGTCAGAACGCCTAAATAGCCCATGCCCACAGCTGTAGTTGTTTACGCTTAGTACTGTGATTATGTTTTGTGTGTTCTTTACGAATTGTGTGTTGCTTTGTTTTTGTACATTATTGTAAGAAAATGGAGGATTTTCTAAAGGAAGTGCAGAAAATCTGCCGAAAGTTGATTTTCGTATGGGGCGCATGAGTTTTATATGTCAAATTTAGAGTATTTATCAGTGGAAGTCAAGTGTCAATAACGTCAAATTCAACGTCCACTGTCAAAAAGTAGGGAACCAACTTTGGAATGTAGTACTAATACACCGTTGTGTCCTATTCAAGGTCGTAGGCTCCGTGACGTCATTAAGAAAGGATACGTGACGTCACGTATAAGCGCGCTTTTTATTTCCGCACATATCAAAAAGAAATTCGACAGAAATCCTTCTGAAAGAAGAAAATAAAAAAATACGGCGGGATTTTTTTTTAAAACACTATAGCAATAAAGAAAGCAATAAAAAAATAGTTTAGGCCCATTATTGACCCATTAACGCTCATTATTGACATGCCTAACAGTAGGTATGTACTACTTTATCGATTAAAACATTAATACCAATCAGTTATCGTTGAAAGCAAATACGATGTATATTTTATTTCATACATTATTCAGGAAGCTCCTACTTTATGAAATCTAAAACAATACTTTGTTTGAACAGCAAAAATGCTTAACGCTAATAATTTTGAATTCAATTGAAATGTCGTTGCCACCATAGCTTCCCTGTTCAAACTGTCAGTTTAGTTACAAATTGCATAGTTAACAGCTCCCACTGAACATAAATGCTGTTTGTTTGTTCGTTTAATAATTTTTCATTACATTATTGACATTTTCCGACTGTATTCGCACTCCAAACCACTCTAGCGAGAAAATAACAATGTAAATGTACTCCCAATTACATATTACAATGGGCCTTATTACTGAATTTTTTTTTGCTTTATGTCAGGTATGGGCAACCTTTGCTTAGCTGAGGGCGTAATTCGGGACTTAATCAGGTCGCGGGCCTTAGGAAAGAAATAAGTAGGTAGTAGTGAATAAAAAAAGTCGCAGAAATTCACACATTTTTTTATTTATTAATTATAATACCATAATCAAACATATAAAACGCACATTAATAAAACAAGATAGAAAAATCAAATGAAAATTAATGAGATACTTGAGTTTTAAGCTGAGAAACAATATGATCAATATTAGGCCAATACCAATACTATATAGGCGAAAGTGTTTCCTAAATTAACATCTGTAAGCCAGATTGAAAAAAGCTGCTCACATACGTGCTTCCGAATGTGCAAATTATTTTTTTAAAACTCTCAGGTATGGATACTTTTCTTCGGAAAGATATGTTCTGTAAAGTTCGCTTAGTTCCACATCATCAAATTTAGACTTCAACTATGAGTCTTCTTGAAGCTCTATCAACTCCATTTGTAGGTGAAGCGAAGCATCTTCCACATTACACTTACAAGGATTTGCAAAAATATTGAAAGTGCTATCCATATTCTTAAAATCGGAAAATCGATCAGTGAATTGCTCTGACAGTTGCAGTTCATTAGCATAGAGACCGTGTTCAATGTTTTCGTGACTGCATAATGTTAAAAAATGAAAACAGTTTTTACTTCTCATTTGTGTTTCCCACAAGCGAATTATGTTCTGAAAAACTTTAAGATGACTGAACAGCTGATTTACCAATTGCCCTTGTTTTTGAAGCTTCAAGTTCCATAAAATCAGTTATTCCTTTTCTAAGGCCATAAAACCTTTTTAGCATTTTACCTTAGTTACTTAGGCTTAGCCACCTTACTTCTCAATAATATGTCACATCATCGTGTTCTGCAGAGAGTTTATCCAAAAACGCTTTAAACTGGCGATGGTTAAGACCGCGGGATCTAATAAAATTAATGGTATTTACTACCACATCCATAACATTCTTCAGTCGAATGGACTTAGAGCCCAAGTTTTGTCGGTGGATAATGCAGAATTATTAAATCATATTCTTGCACATTCATAACGGTTGCTTCTTTCATTCTGTGTACACATTCCGCTTTCTTAAACCGACATGTTGATATAATGTGCTTGAATATTTCTTGACCGTACGCGAATATGCTATGTGAACTTTATCAGTTGTTAACAAGTAATGAGATGATGAGATGATTTCCCCAATAAGCAACTAGAATACTCTCGATCGTACGAGAGAGCTTCAAGTGCACGAGCGGCTTCCCGAATGTTTATCTGTTTGTCTCTTCCTAACGACTATTTCTGACTCGATCTGAAGCGTACGCAGTGGAAGCGTACGCTTAATAATATTATTTATCGATTTCAATCGATCGTTACTTGAATTTTCTGAATCCCTCGCGGGCCGGAGTGGAGCTGGTCGAGAACCAGATTCGGCCCGGGAGCCTTCTTCTTACTATAATCTTTCATACAGTAATGTACAGAAACAACGCAAAACACAATTCGTAGAGAACGCACAAAACATAACCACAAAACTAAGCGTAAACAACAGATGTGGGCCGGGTTATTAAGGCTTCTGACAAATAATGCTGCCAACTTAAATCCAGGCTGTGTGACGTCACTCAGTCTCAAGGGCAAATGAGTGTTCAAATTGCTATAATAAATATTTTTTTTTTTATTAAAAACTGAGAATTATATTCGAAATAATGTTACACGAGGTGATTATCTATCAGTTAGCTTTCAAATAAACATATTTATTTTGTGATTTAAGAATCTAGTGAAAAGTACCATTGTTCCATTTAAAAACTATGCAAAATTATGAATCACACGTATGAAATTTATTATGAAAATATATGTTTTGGTGTTGTAGAAGATGAAGACGAATGGAGGTACGTTTTTACTCTATATATATTTTTTCGCTTGGATGGTTCTGGTCTTCCTGGTCGGTATACTCTTCGAGCTATGGACATTCTTCAACCACGCGAGGTGATTCTTCGAAAAACGAGTGATTCTCATCATCATCGAGCAGAATGTCGATTTTGGCGACGTTGTTGCATACGTACTCACTGCAATTCTGCAATTTAGGCAAATCACGGAATATACGTTCCGATATGCGGAACGAAGTCTCATTTTATTAGGTACATCAATGCATCTATAGAAAATTAACATTCGGAATTATCCTTTAAAAAAAGAGTAAATTTCCTCCATAGCCTCGTCTACTTTGTTCCCTCGGTAGGTGGTGAGTGTTACACACGAGAAATGAGAAATGCATTCACGATGGCTCGATGCCATCGCTCCCGTAAATTCTGAATATGCTCCCCGCTACACAATATTTTCTTCCATTGATTTTCCTCCTACCGTTTTTTTTCCGGCTGTTTATCGGCGATTTCAGTTGATAGTTCATTGCTTCTCCAGAAAATAAGCTTTCACTTTAAAATAAAAAACAGATGAGATGCGATTGTTCTTCGGTTTCTTCCGAAATAGATTCACCTCGTCTAGAGGCAAATGACGCTAGTCTTTCATTGCCGTATTTGTTGTAGCATGAATATGTTCCTCACGTCGTCTTTTCACGCTCGCTGCTAAAGGAGCCTCTTCCTCTCTTCTTCCTCACATAAATGTCGTGAATCAAAAGTGTTTTGTTAATAAAACAATCACCCATTTTCAGGAAGATTTTAAAATTCGTAAACTCGCTCTGAAAATTTCGAGACAACTGACATAAATGCTACACTACGAAAAGGAGATGTTCCGCTACGAGCAATGAAAACGGGTCTTTCTCAAAACCTTTCCAACGTGTTCCAAAACCAAAACGTTTCCGTTGGATTATTTCTCTATCCAATGAATTGCTACAAACCCAAGATTTCTTCTCATATATATATATATATATATATATATATATATATATATATATATATATATATATATATATATATATATATATATATATATATATATATATATATATATATATATATATATATATATATATATATATATATATATATTCGCGGGGACGATTAAGTGCAAATATCTATACCTACATTATTTAATATCTTAGCGTTCCCCGGAAATTTCATTACACCAAATCTGGAATCGTCTTATCCTATCCGGCATTCCTACGTGATTCTAATTTAATAAACACTAAAGATATTTGAGGTATTCCGTTACATATAGCATATAGTCGAGCCCTATGGTTTCCATGGCAATACTTAATTTCGAGTAAAACTCCTAGCATAATGGATGTCAGCTTTATTTCGAAAGTGTATTATAGAAGTTAAGAGTTTGATTTATCCGACATTGTAACTCCACAATTTAATTAGCGATGAGTGGCGGAAGTATTTTATAGGAAAAGTCACTGGCAGCGGTTTAGGGAATAAGTGTATTCAATTAATACTGAATTGAGGTTTGACTCGAAATTTGATGGCATTTGGAGGTTTTCCTTGCGGTGGCGATAATCTTGAATTGTTGCTATATTGTTTGTAGCAAAATATTAGATTATTATTGAATGAAACACATTTTTTTTGTGGAACGCTGTGGTAACATTATTTTTTATCGCATTTGACATAATATTACAATATTACAAACATTATCAGTGAGTTAATACCACGGCACCTAGAAAGTTTACAGAACATGCCTTGGAACATATTGTACATTATATATTAATGGTTTCAACAACCCATTGGGGTATTGCTTTACGGTTTCCATATTTCTGAGCCTTCTATGTTGCCGCGGATAATATTTTATATGCTAAGGTTATCCATTTATATTTCTTGGTGTCCTGTGGATCACCTTTCTTGTGTAGATGTACTATGTCTTTTAACATATTTTTATCGATCCATATCTTAAGTATCAATTAATTTATTCGCTCTTTCATCTCCTTGCTTCATCATTTCCATGTTTATTGAATCGATTCCTGGGGCTGTTTCATTCCGTGTGTTATTTATGATACCTTATACGTCCTGCATCGTGGGCACTTCTATACAAAGCCCATCCATTTAATCTTCTTCCACTGTTCGTTTCATATGTTGTCAATCACTCAATAATTCTTTAAAATGATCTGTGCAGACTTCAAATCCATCATTCTCAGTTGCTTCTTTACTTTTGATTCCAGTTATTTAACGTTTTGCTCTTTAATATTTTGGTAAAAACTTTTTGAGTTTCTATTATTGCTTTCGCTTATGATTTCTTCTACTACTTCATCTTCTATCATATTTCTTTTACTACCCTCATATTTGGGTACAATAGGTTTTCCTTTTCTACTTATATTCTTCCTTATATTCTTCCTTATATTCTATATATTTCCATATTTTTATAAGCTATTTTTTCAACCCTGTTTCTCTTTTTTACTTTCTTTTCGCTTGATTTTCGGGACTGGTCATTCTTTCTTTTTCTCTAATCCTCTCCTTCCTATTGTCTTTGTACCAGCTATATTCACCTCATCTCTGAATCGTGTCATATACCTCATATTTACATTTTCCTTTTAATTTTTTTGGCAAATTTTATTTATTTATTATTATTAAATGCTTTCCTTGCGTTTGCGTTTTGTCTTAGGCTTCCTTTATTGTTGGTTGCTTTTTTTGCTATCTGGTGAGATCATTACTTATTAGTCTTGGAAAATTAAGCTCAAAATTGACGATCAGCCGAAATGATTTAGTTTCGAAATTTGGTATAGTTATTCATTAAATTGTGTAAAAAATTTCCATATCGGAGTATCAAATTGTACATCTTCAGACTCAGAAAACATTACTCTTTCAGAAAAAAATATTACATAATTGATAGCTATCTGTCTTGATCCGCGATGAAATTCTGATTTTGTTGGAAATTTCAAATCAAGCTTTGGCGCGGGGTAGAGCGGAAAGTATTTGTTGCAGACGTCAAATTGTGGACAATTTTGTTCTCTGTATATTTCATTTGAACTTTTTTTCGATATCACTTACGACTAGGCGCTATTTCCCGAAAAGCATCGCGACGCAGAGTTCTCATCCCCCCACCCCTCGAGCGGCAACCCTCCGGGGTCGCAAATTGAGGTATACTCTCAGGGTACCTATGTGTACCATCCCACCAAATTTCATTTCTTTCCGACCTTTTTGCGAATAGAACCTATTTTTTTGTACCCATAGCTTGGACTATAAAGTCACCTAAGACTATGAGTATATTTTCTTTAGTGATATTTTCTATTTCTTCTTCTGTCTTCAGACATGTCTTTTTTCCTTTTCTGCATTTTTCATGGAGGCGTATATATATATATATATATATATATATATATATATATATATATATATATATATATATATATATATATATATATATATATATATATATATATATATATATATATATATATATATATATATATATATATATATATATATATATATATATATATATATATATATATATATATATACGATAAATTTTAAGGTGTCGTTTCGATTCTAATAGATATACCATTATTTCATTCTATCAGAATGCCATTACTTTGTTCTTTGCTTTCCCCTTTAGCATAGAATCTCCTTTTTGCCGATTACTTTTTTTGTCCAATCTACCTCTACCACTGCATCTTATCCCTTGTAGTGCGGCTACGTCCTCTATTTTTCAAAACTATACATATATGTTAGTAACATTAGTATACGTTAGTATAAGTCATATCAACTAATTCTTGAGTAGAATAATTCATATTAACGTTTTATACGAGGTAATATTAATGGGATAACAAACATATGTATCCATCCCGTACGAACCCCGGTTTACTCGTTGTTTGAGTAAGGTCTTCAAAAACGTGGGTATAACAGCGATTCATTCGTCGAGTAATAAATTACAACAACTCTTAGACAATCCAAAGGATAAAATTGTTCCAAATGAAAGGTCTGGGATTTACGAAATTAGTTGTAATGATTGTGATCGAAAATATGTTGGACAAACGAGACGATCAATTAATACCAGATTTAAAGAGCATATGGCTCATCTAAAATATGGAAGAACATAAAAATCTAGTGTTGCACAACATGCTTTTGACAACAATCATAGAATAGATATTAGTAATTTAAGATTAAATAAATAATAGTATTTAAGACGATTTGATATAGTTTTTCTTGTGATAGTGTACGAATATTTCATAAAATTTACTTTTCTATTGTTGCCAACATCGGATTCTTAGAATGCCCCATCTTATGGATATTGGGATCTTTGTTCAAATATGCATGTGCTGTTCGTTCAGCTACTTAGGCAACCTAAAACCCCTATAAAATTCTAAGCAGCAATTGATACTAACCTTTGTGCTATACTGTATGACACTGTACTCCGGCACATCGAAGTTCATCCGTCTTAAAAGCCATATTAGTGTCTCGAGTGTCTCTCCATCTCCATTGTCTGAATTTGACTGTATCCTACTCGAGTGGATACGCAAATTGAGTTCAAGGAAACGTGATTCGCACATTTGAAATTCCCCGAAAGAACGCTTTGCCTTGCCTGCCCTCGCTCGGTATAAATTTTGTAGCCAAATGTTTTTTATAGGCATACCTACGTCGTGCGTGTTAACTTACGCGGCCCGCTGGAGTAAATTATTAAAACGTGAGGTTTTGATGCATTCGGTCAAAGTAGAATCGATGGATAAATAAAATATCCTGAATGGGTGAGATTGGAATGAAGCTTCGTATAATACGTTGCATTATTATAAATTTCAGTCACTCAGCCTAAACCATGTCAATGTTTTGTTTAAACTTCATAAGTATTATTTAGAGTCATGATATCGAATTAAGAGTTTCTTCAGCCACACGAGTGATAAGAAAAAAATATGAAATTTTGTAGGATTGTTCGTTGGTTGGGAGAAAAAATATCTATAAAGTTGAGTTTAAGTTGACTTTATAGATGGAGACTGAACTCTCATATCACTCAGAAAATTGAGATTTGTCGACGAAAGTGGCAGAAAAATAGACATATGAACGAAAAGTGTTCCACCGATAGATTAAATCTTCGGAAAAATCGGAGTCATTTACCGATGCAATAGACGAAAATCGAAACAAAAATAGCGAATTTCTTGGAGAGAGCTGAGAGCATGGCGAGTGCGAGGAGACGCGGCAACACTGTATAGCTTGACCAAACTCAACTTAGCCCCGAAATGCGCATATAAAGAGCGAGAGAGAGAGAGAGCAGATAAAGAAGAACAGAACTTCAAGGTCATGACTACGATGAATTTGGTCAAGCATAACACGCACACAGGCCCACATAAATATATGTACCTACGTAGCATGTTTCCTTAAGCGGCGCGCTTAGATCTTAATTTGTTTATATTTAATTATTATAAAGTAAATAATTTTCATTCATTCGTAAATAATTTTCATCACAGGAAACATCTTTTCAATTTGTGCGTGACCTAACCCCACATTTAAAGCATCTGCTTCTGTCAAGTGGTGAATTAAGTAACATCGATTGAATAATGATAAAAATATCGAAATTTAAAGTTATAGTACTCAATTTTAGTGTTTCAGGAGTATAAAAAATTATACACTTATACACTGAATTCGGTGAAATACACTCTTCATAATGTATTAATAATTTCGATGTCAAACCGGATTGAAATTTCTTCTCAGTATTTAACAGTGAAAGGGGTTTTTGACAAAATTTGTTAACCATAACCTCAAAATCCACTATGTGACGTGCGACAGAAATTTTCTGTGTTGCCACGCCGACATTTAACTACTTTTTATTTCGAGAAAGGGCATTTAATTAGCCTTTAAGGAGCCTTAAATATTCTCTAAGGGTATTTTTTATGCTAATTTTGGCTCTGCTGACGTAATTCTAAAGTTCAAAACATCGTCTTCTCAAAAAATATGGGAGCATTAAATTTCGCAATAGAGCATTTAATTAGCCTTTAAGTAGCCTTAAATTCTCCATAAGAGCATTTTTTGTTCTGAAGACTTCGCAATGTTGACATATTAAAGTTAGCAGAACATCATTTAAAAAAATATGCGAACATTAAGTCTCGCAATACAGCATTTAGTTAGCCTTTAATTAGCCTTAAATTCTTCAAGTTTATTGTTCTGCTGACTTTGGCTCTACTAACTTGATCCTAAAGTTACCAGAACATAATTTTTTTTAAATATGGGAACATTAAATTTCACAATACAGCATTTAATTAGCCTTAAATTATTTTCTAATAACTGACGTCGCTCTGTTAACTTATTAAAGCTGGCAAAACCTCATTTAAAAAAATATAGCAGCATTAAATATCTCAATACGGTATTTAATATTCTTTAAGTAGCCTTAAATTCCACATGTTTTTTTGATCTGTTTTTTCTAAAAAATATGAAAGCATTAAATTTCGCAATAAATATTTTAATTAGCCTTTAGGTAGCCTTAAATTCGCCAGAAGAGCATTTTTGTTCTTATGACTTTGCTCTGTTACTTATTAAAGTGAGCAGAACATCGTTTTTCTTTTTAAATTGAGGAACATTAAATCTCGCAATACAGCCTTTAAGTAGCCTTAAAATCTACATACGTCAAATCTTTAGTCTGCAGACTTTGCTCTGTTAACTTTAGCACATCATATAAAAGCCTAATAATTTCAAGTGAAATTCACTTGCAAGGAGGAACTTTTTTATGTCATATTTTTATGTGTATCTGACGACTTATTCAAACCCTAAGATGTCACACAATGTGCAATTTGCTACTTACAGATGGAAAAAAAAATATAATATCATCATGAACTCAGAATATGTAATAGAGAAGTGGACAAAATACAAAAAAAATCTAAACTCATATTTGGGGGGGTTTTTAATATAGTGTTGTAGCGGGACGCACCCTAGGGGGAAAGGGCCGGAAAACAGACGAGAGATCTAGCTTGCTGCGGCGTAGTCCAGTCGATCCATATGCGAGCTGAGTTGCAGTCGATAATATTGACAATCCGTTAGCCGAGTTAGTATTTTAATTAATTATACACCTTGTTAAGTAGTTTGAATAAACATTGATACATATTTTCTTATTCTATTCGAGAGAACCTCACAGAAACTTCTACAATGTTTAGTAGAAAATTCCGAAACTGTGAAAGAAGTTTTAATCATACATCTTAATAAACGGAAAAATAGTGAAACAATTAATAATACATTTATTTATAACAAATATTTATGTAATTACTTCTAATGTCTTTAAATTAGTTAAATAGTTTTCAATAAACTTAAAAACATAAAATATTACTAAAATAAAGTGATTATTCCCTAAAAATAATTAAAAAATTACGGGCACGTTCTGGCAGTTATTTTTTATTCTATATACTCGTATTAGAGGAATGTACTTATACTCTATACTTTGTAAAAAAGTTACGCAAATATACACACAAATCAAATTGCAGGCCTATATAAAATTGAATTTCATATGAGGTTTAAGGTAACATTAGCTTTACTTCAATTATTTATAGATCGATGACTAGATAAGGTTCTATTAGTTATTTATTATTTATTAAAATAATGATATATATTTTCAACAAAACTATGCATCGCATATAATATTATTTCGCACACAAAACACTTCACAAGATACTTGTTAGAACATCTATATAGACTAAAGGTACGTTTAGATCTGACACTTGTGTCGAGATATACCTAAGTGTCTACTGTCGGACATAATATCGCTTTGTTGGTTTGCATCTGATACAAATTCCTTGAGTTTTACATCAGTAATAGATATGTATGACATTCCGACTTCTTGCAAATTGTTCAACAAGTGTTTAAACCGCTTACATTTAACACGTATACTTATGTCGTACACATCTCGCTTTGCTTCAAGTTTATTTTTATTTATTGCCTTTGTTTCACTATGAAAGCATCTAAACAAAAAATTGCCGCCTGTGTGCTTATTTCATAAGGTGCAAAGAAAAAAAAGAAACGTTCTGCGTGGATTTGATACTGGAATGTACGGCGTGTATAACAAGAAGCTTATAGTATAGCTAATTAATGTCTGAACTCCGAATTGAAGATCCAATGCAATTTTATTTTTTTTTTGAGAATGAGACCGGCTGAATTTGAAAAATTAATTAAATAAAATTAATCAATTAAGAATCGGGTTTATCCCGATACTTTTCGATTAAGTCTTTTATTTAATCTTTTAAAGTGTTTTTCTCTCACCCATGATGACGCAACGAAATGGGAAAAGTGTATGTCACTAGCTGATAAAGTAGACGACCGGCATGTCAGAACTTGTTGCTAAATGTGTTTACACTTGATGCGTATGTATGTGTCGATATATATTACCGACAATCGACACATGTCAGACATAAATTCTTCACCGTTTATATTAGCGACACGTACTGTCCGACATAAATATCATGCAATAAATGTCAGATGTAAACTTACCTTAAGACGAAGGTCAGCAAAAAAAGTATAAGAAAATGGATTTGTATAATTTATTCAATAGTCATTCTGACACTACCTAGAATTGACATATTTACCATTGTGTGTCAGTGTGTATTGAATAAATCTAATACTAAATATACTAAATATGGCTCAGATCATTTAACCCGGATTCTACAGGAATAATAGTAAGTAAGGACTGAAAATCCAACTATGCAGACTGGGAAGGTATCTACCACCTACTCTATTAATAATTCTAACATGAAGGGGATTATTAAGTATCTATGCCTTTGCGGTTTGTGGCGTAGAGTATTGATGTCGCGAAGAGGGAAATTCCCTTTTCTTCTGCTGTTATACCCCATATCCTCAATTTGTAGAACGTCTATGGATATCGGCTCGTAAATACCGATTCTTCTGAATTCCACAGGCACAGTGCGGTGTTCTGAAACGACCGAAAAAGTTTTAAGCAAAAAGGCGAAGGGTTTCCAATTAAATTGCTGGATCGTGTCGCGTGTCGTAATGGCACGTATCAAAGTTAGATATTTTTCAGATATGTTTTATTGATGGTCTCTGATTACCTAAACTAAGGACTGTTTGATTTATACGAGATGGTGATAAATAATGCATTTTTGCGGGCGCTTAATCTCTTAGGCGCTGGCTCTTTGAAATATTTATTCCGCATCCCCATCGAAATACGAGTATATATAGAACAATTCCGGAATTTGTTCCACTTTTGAAACTTATTTATCATGGTTTCTAAAGTGGAACCATATACATCTAGCAAATACATAGATTAGGAATATTTCTCGCGTATAGATCGTTGCGATGATTTTAGATTGATTTATCAACTACATTATACTGGATTCCGCAGGCAATACTAACTCATACTATACGGCTAAAAAAGTAATAAAAAAAGATTTAACAATGCAAAGTGTACAATACACCAATGCAGTAAGGGACGATATATCGATTTCTTCAATAAGATCCTTTCTGTTATTTTCTATTATCCTCCACCTGAAACTCTAAAGACCTAAATATTTTGTGATTTTTTGTGGCAATTATTTTTTACTGTAACACGACAACCGTCATGTTTATGAAAATCGTAAATAATTTGTCGAATGTCTCGAGATTTATATTCCGGTATATCTAGGGTGGCCATAATTTTTGAACAAAAAAAGTACATGAAGGATCCTTAAGAAAAAGGCTGGTACTTAGAGCAATTATTTCTCCCAATCTTGCCAATTTAAGCAAACAAAATAAAGGTATATTTTCTTTGCATACCGATGCAGCAGCAAGAAAAAAAAGTATTTTTATAAAATATATACCTACTTAATAGAATATACAAATTTAAAAGTTAATTTTACTTAGACGATGATCAAACTAGCATGACCATCCGAATCTTTTTGATACCAGTCGCACTTTTGGTTTTAAGAAATGTTTGCGATGTGCTGCTTGTTCGACGTCGTATTTTCAACCAAAATATACTTTTTCTTGGACAAATGTTGTTTAATGGCAGCACCATTAAACAACATTTGTCCAAGGAAAAGTATATTTGGAAATATAAACACCACCGATATATTTCGCAATACACAAATGCGGTGAAATCCTTAATTTTACTTTCATAAATGGATTAATGCCTGATGATATGCTGAAATAAGAATTTGTACTTCCTCAATATGGAACACAAAAAAAAATACCAGAAACTGCCGGAAATATGGCTGCACAGTTGTTTAAACCAAAAACGCAATACACCAAGAACAGTTTTATTATTTCATTCCCTTACTTAAACAAAAATTAGGACATAATTTGATGTACTTTTAAAGAAAAGTACTTTTAGATGTACTTGATAAACCTTTGAAGGACAGTGTAGGACAATGTTTGAAAAGAAAATACTGTCCTATTAAAAAAAAATTCATATGGTCACCATTGGTATATCCGTGACTGTTGATCCTCTCGCACGTTTCTTTTTAGAACCCGGAAAATTTGACCAGCTCTCTAATGAACTTTGGCCTTCTTTAACCACTCTCTCAATGGCTTGCACAGAAATACCTAATAAGAAAAATTAGAACTAATAACTGAAATATTAAACTTAATATTCCTTTTTCCTTAGTCTCAGTCGCTTTTCAAATCTATTATTTAAAATTCACTAGAACGGATAAAATAAGTTTTTTCTTACTGCGTTCTCTTTTCAATGCGTAAATAAATATAAGTGGTTAAAGAAGCGTGTGTAAAAACAATATTTTTTATTTTACATAATATAATAGTACAATCAGATTATATATTGAGCGTTGCATCAAATCAAGTATTTTTGCTTTGATGAAGAAGGAAAGGCAGTGTTAAATCCAAGTTTTTAACATCGGCATACGACCGGGTCATTGTCAAAAATCAGGAAAACTCGTTTTGTTTGACCTTTTTTCAGTTTTTGTCGAATGACCCGGAAGGACTGGTTTTTCATCAATGACCGTTATAATCATTTATGAAGTATATTAAATTACCTTGTGCTTGTATAATGAGACCTGAACGGTTATTGTAGTCCAATAGATTCGGAGTAACAGTTTTTCAAAATTTGGCCAATTTTTCAAGTTACACGCTTTTTAGCAAAATTCCATCATTTTCAGTACCAACCAAGTTTCTGAAGGGCTAGTATATTGTTTGAAAACCCTCTCCCACTCTCTTGGTGGACTCTCCTGTGGTCTCAGGGGACTCCAAAGTGACCTTTCCCCCTCAACCGCTTGAGCAAAGAAACGAGATATTTGTATTTTTATTTACAGGCGTGGGTATGTAAAAAAATCTGACATTATCATTATTATTATATTAAAAAAATCGAATCAGATTTCGGTAATATCGGTGATATCCCGCCTCTACTGCTACCAAGTCAGTGGCATCATCAATGCGATATTTAATTTTGAAGGCCCATTCTCATCTCGTTTTTCTGTTGCTCACAACATTTTTACACCAAGATCAACTTTTTCCGCAATAATGACGTTATTTCTATTTGTTGCGTTTTTTCTCAGCCTCGATGAACTGTTCTGTAATTCTATCTCCACATATAAAACCGTGTTCGCTGAAATTAAACTTTTCACCAACCGATCTTGTGGGTCTTGCACCTTTTGCTTTCACATCTGTTTCTCCACGGCGAACTGTTGCTGCTATCAACTTGGGGTTGTTGTACCATTTCCGGCAAGCAGTATGCTCAGAAATCTCGTTACTGGACCAATCTCTAAATAATGGACACCCAGAAGGGTTTGTATCCCTCTTGCCTGTAGTGTCACCAGTTCTTCCTCTTTCAAACTCTCGCGACAAATAAAACACAAACTTGCAGAAGTCAGGGACTCGCACGTTCTAAATAAATGAGTATGGCGGCCACACGCGGCGTAACAGTCGACCTTAGAAACATTTCGAAACTGATCTGATTATAGAGGAGGAGATGCACGCACGATAAGACTCGTAGTAGGTAATACCTGAAAAAGATAATTTATTTTCATTTTGTCGCCCACCAAGAATGGGTCATATTCTGAACGAATTGTTTTGCATAATTGCCACCTGGTTTTTTCTTTTTTGCAACATAGCGTACAGTCTAGGTGAAATATCCTTTGAATTATTTATTATGCAAATTACAATAGAATAGGACATTATTTAGGCTTATTCTACCTAAGACCTGATTTGGGTCCCAGTAAACCATTATAAACGGCAAAAACGTCGATGGAAAAACCCATCTCGATGAATTAGCAGCCATTATAAATAAAGCTACAGAAACGTAAATACCTCTGAAAATGATGAAATTTTTCTTAAAATTATCTAACGTGAAAAATTGGCTACATTTTCAAAAGCTGTACGTTCGAAACTACAATAACCGTTCAGGTCTCATATCATTGAAAATTTAATATACTTCAAAAATAATTATGACGGTTCTTGATGGAAAGCCAGTCCTTCCGGGTCAAAATCGATAAGAACTGAGAAAATGTCAAACATTTCGAGATGATTTTTGACGGGACATTCGAGATGATCCGGTCGTCTGCCGAGGTCGAAAACTTGGATTTAATATTTATCTTTCATCATAAATAACATACCAAAAAAGTAAAAATCATGATTTGGTGCAGCGTTCACCCCCTTTTTTATGTTGACTGAATTAATATATTTGTTGAGAAAAGTTTAATGCATTATTATTACCTCACTTGTCGTTTGGGATGTTTTATCTTGCATTTCCTTCAATGTTTCCGAATCACTTTTCCGAATCGCATTTTTAAAATAATTATATATTATATAATTATATACATTGAAAACTATTTCACGTGCCTGCCTTCTAATTATAGTTTTGTAAGTTTTGTTGCACTGAGACGAAGACATTTCTCAACAATAATAGATTCTTTAAATGTTCACACTCGAATGTTCACACTCGCAATACGTATTTAGGTATGTGCGTACACCGCGCAGTTACGCCACTAAGTGGTTGAAGGACCAGAGGCAATTTCCCTTCAATTTCAATATTGGCTCATATAGGCAATATTTTTCTTGAGAAAAGTTTAATGCAATATTATGAACTCGCCTGTCGCTTGGAATAACGATGCATAACGAAAGTTGGTTATTCGTGCAACGTCGCCATAAATTGCCTTTGCGGTTTTAGTAAACATTGCAAAATCCTTCTATGAACATTAAATAGTCAATTCAAAAATAATATAAAGAACAATATTACATGTAACATGAACAATATCAAATTATATGACGTATATTAATTTAAACTTTATTTGCGTATTTCTACTCACCTATTTATTATTATTCTAATTAATATTATATAGGGGTATGCTGCGTGACATACCTACAATGTACATATTTCTTGTATTAAAGTGGCGTGATATCGTGCGCGTTTCAAATCAAGGTCTTGCACATTTTTTAAAAATGAATGAAACCCAGTAAATTAATATATGTAAGGCATTTGATATATCGCTGACACGCGTTATATATGCCTCATAACCCTTACTAACCAGAGCACGTGAGGGTTCTGTTAGTGTACCATTTTACGGACAGGTAGGAAGTACGCGAGAAATGGCATCATGACACCTACCAGGTACCGGAGTTGGATCAATACCACCGTCTACCGTAAACGTGCTACGCTACGTCAGCTATTACTATTCCGAGCCATTATTAAACTTTTGCTCCTGGCCGCAGGATATGGATTATTTTATAACGTGGATGAAAGAAATTTAAAAACTGCCCCAAAAGTAGCAGGGATATGTGATTCTGAGGGAAGTTATTTATCTTCAGAGAATATATAATAATATTAATAATAATAATAATATTAGATTTTCTTTGCCCAACATGATTTCTTTTTATAAATATGTAATAGAGAATATATTAGTGAATATATTTGAGCATTGAGAACAGTCACCTCAGAGGAGGATCAATTAGGCTGAATTATCATAAGTTATTTTCAATGTAAAATTTGAAATTTAAATAAACTAAATTTTGTTGAATAATATTTTTCTCAAAGTTTAACAATCATTATCACTACCAATCATTAACAATCAAGTTTAGAGTCACTGAAGATTCATATTTGCTATAGAGATAAACATTATATAATGATTGTTAAACTTTTGTTGTTGTTAATAGAGAAAATTTTATGGATTGATCTTCTTAATATGTTTATGGATAGAATAGGATAGAAATGTACCTACTTACTTTGCTTGCTTATTATTCTGTAGACCTTACTAATATGGGCGCCAGTCTACAATGCCAGTGAGCACTTATGAATTTACTAATTATCAAACTATTTACTATCACTTTCATATGATTTTATATTTATTGACAATTAAATTATTTTTATCATCAATTTTACTTCTTAGAGCATGAAATTTCTTGTTGTCAAGGTAGGTTTCAAAATAAATTAGTACTATGCTTTAGTATGATTTTAAAATATCAAATTTATTTATGTTCTAATGTTTTCGCAAAGATTATTGATTATATTATATTATTAAAGATTATATTTGTTTAAATGATGGATGTTAGTAATTAAAAAAATAAACTGTTACCCAACGATACCTATCATAACCTAGATTACTATAAAAAACATGGGATATTAAATCCTTAACATAGACATAAATATAAATGTATGTAGAAATACACAAATAAACAATTTTACAAAATTCTACAATGGTTATAAATAAAAATTCCAAGTTTGTTTGATACCTTAGATTTTTTAGGTTAATCCTTTTGTCAACAAACCAGAAACAAAACTGATGACTACTAGCGGTGGAATTATGCAACCTGCAACTTATGAATGGCGATGGCTGCGAATAATTTGCTTTGATTTTCTTGAATTCTTGATTTATCCTTACACGTATACGACGAAAAATACAGGGAAGCCTATCTAGAACACCCTAGATACGTTCTTGCGATTAATATCTTACTATTATTATTAAGGGTCTACAATTTACATAATATTAACTTTTACTGTATATATATATATATATATATATATATATATATATATATATATATATATATATATATATATATATATATATATATATATATATATATATATATATACATAAAAGATCTGAATCGAAATGAATATACATTCAGTCTATAAGAGAACATGGATGAACTGGCAGCTATCTTTATAAATGAATCAACATCTCAATTTTTTTAATAACAAAATTGCACACGACATCGGTTCGGTGGCTACGTAAATGAAGTACTGCATTCCGGTTGCGGCACTGTCCACAATATGATATTATCCCATGCTGAATATCCATGTCCTTTGTATTCGGTTTCGATCTGCAATCTATCACACTGAATGCGACAGTGAACGATCTATTATGGTATAACATTCAAAGTGTGATAATCATGATTAATGAAAAAAGTTTTCGGATAATTAATAGGTCAACATTTTTACGCACCAATCTAGTTATTGTTTTGTTTATTTGATTTATAACGCGAAATCCATAAAGCTTATCATATCTTCAAATTATTGCCAAATGACATAATGGAGTGTCGTTTAACAATTCTTAGCATTGTGTTTAAAATTATGTTCTTTTTATGATAAGTATTTTTGGCAGGAGCTCTGTGGACGGCAGTGATAATAAGATAACTATTAAATTCCCGTATATTCAAAATAATAATATCACTAATAAGTAATCTTACAATGCAATATGCTGTTATAGGTTTTCTAAAAACAACGGTGGGAGCCTTGGACGAATCAGAATCAGATGGTTAGCCATTTTTCTTGATTTGGCCAAGGCGTACGATACTGTATCACAAGATCTACTCCTAGATAAGTTATATAATCATGGTATGATTAAATAACGAGGAATATGATACGAGGACCACGTAATATTTTTCGAGATTATCTATTGCACAAATCACAGAGAGTTAAAATAGAAGCATTTGTGATAACCGCGGCAAGTCACAGTTGGAATTTCATAACGTACGGTGTTAGGTCTAATACTTTTTCTAGTATACATCAATAATATTATTAGTGAAGTATATATGACTGCGGAACATATATGACTGCGGAGCGTAAACAACTACAGTTGTGGGCGCGGGCTATTTACGCGTTCTGACAAATGCTGCTAACTTAATCCCGGACTGTATGACGTCATACACGTTGTTATAGCAACGTGTATGACGTCAATAAAATGACGGTAATAAAAAAATAAATATTGATGATAATCAATATTTATTTTTTTATTAAACATTGCGAGATTTATATTCGAAACAAAGTTGCACGAGGTGAATATCTATCAGTTAGCTTTCAAATAAACATATTTGTTTTGAGATTTAAGAATCCAATGAAAAGGCCCATTGGCTGTAGAGAAAACTGAGTTAATCGTAGGAATTTTCAATCCAAGCACAGACCCTGTTGCGCAGCTCAGGTCAAACATCGCGCGGTTTCTATAAAATGCTTTTAAAGAAATAAGTTTCATATTTAATAAATCCATTTTCAAAAATATGTATGCGCGAAAAACTATCAACTCGCGTTACTTTTGGCACTAGTGAATGTGCTACCAGATGATAATAAACCAATGAGAAGCGAAAGTAAGCGGCGGCTACTTAGATATTCACGTTCCACTTTTGAATGACTTTTACTAATGTGTGCTTGACGTTCATAATACCTAAAACACGAAGATAAATATTATACGCATTTGAATATTCGGTGTATACTGAAAAAACTGTTAGCAGAATAATATGTTTCGTGACATTTGTAACAACTATGCGCAGCAGAAAAACGTCGTGATGCCTTCGCTTCTCGTTAGTGTAAAAATTAGCTTCAAGTTCCAAAATTATGTGGAATGGAAATATTTTAATGTTGCTACATAAAATATAAAAATGCTATTGATTTTTTTTACCATAACTCCCTTAATTTTGAAGCTATAACGTCCACTCAAGAACCATTTTACAAGTAATTTTAGCAATATGGCACTCGGTGTAGTTTCCACAAACACCAAAACATTTTCACTTCGCTCGACGCGCGTAAGTTGGCATCATCCGGAGACGATTAAAACTAATCTTAAACTACAAAATCTACCATATTTATACTATTTTCATGGTGACTTTTACATTTTACAATTTCTATGCTCTTAAATGCATCCAACTGTCTATTATTGGTCACATTTCTAACTAATCTTAAATTACTAATATCTATTCTATGATTGTTGTCAAAAGCATGTTGTGCAACACTAGACTTATCTGTTCTTCCATATTTTAGATGAGCCATATGCTCTTTAAATCTGGTGTTAATTGATCGTCCCGTTTGTCCAACATATTTTCGATCACAATCATTACAACTAATTTCGTAAATCCCAGGCCTTTCATTTGGAACAATTTTATCCTTTGGATTGTCTAAAAGTTGTTGTAATTTATTACTCGACGAATGAATCGCTGTTATACCCACGTTTTTGAAGACTTTACTCAAACCACGAGTAAACCGGGGTTCGTACGGGATGGATACATATTTTGGAGTCTCTATATCTTTTTGAGGGGTTGTAGGGCTCGGTAGGGATGGTCCATGCCCTATAATGCAAACTTCTAACAGTTATCTCCGTTCATTTGTATCCTACAGAAATAAAAAAATCCAAAATTTTCTTTAAGAAAATAATTTTAATTTTTGACCAATAAGAACTAATTTTTGAATGATA
This sequence comes from Tetropium fuscum, assembly GCA_964058915.1. NCBI lineage: Eukaryota > Metazoa > Arthropoda > Insecta > Coleoptera > Cerambycidae > Tetropium > Tetropium fuscum. The sequence continues at coordinate 64,113 of CAXKVY010001064.1, forward strand.
TTTTTTTAAGAAATTTGAAAAATACCTTTTTCATTTTCATCATATTTTCATTTTGCGAAAAACACAGATTCTAACCCGGTCAAACTTTTTCATATTACATGAGTAATATGAAAATAAAATAATCTGTACGGGGATAATGTTGAATATCAATTCTGGTGGGAACAGCTGGGGTTTAATCGCCCATTTTTTTCTCAAAAATTTAAGTGGTCCACCGTTTTTGCATCGTAACTCGCTTAATTATAATGCAATATTTTAACAGTGCTCGTAAAGATCTATCCAGGCACTACAAAAAATGTTCTTCAACGAGTCATAACTCCCTTTATTTTGGACCTACAGCATTTATAAAACAATGCAATCTCTTTGTTTTTTATAAGCTTCACTTGTGGTCATTACTTTTTTGATAGAACGAAATTTTCGGGTTATTCGCGAGAAACCGTCCAAAATCATGCATTTTTGGTTTTCAATCGAAAATAACGCGAAAAATATCGATCTATCGAAAAAACTTTTTAGAGCATTTTTTACTTAGTTTATCCCTCTATCTCTATTATTTTGGGGGAAAACATTTCCACCCCCGAGACGGGTTGGCATCCACCCTCAGGGTAAAATCGCATATCGGTGCTATGTCACTTTTGCCCATTGAGCCATCCTCTAACTACTCACCAGATTTCACGTCAATGTTCTATTGGACTGGACTATTGTATTTTTCATTATACATTAATCTTACAGGTTTTCTACATTGATTTAACTGAGATATTATGGTAAATATACGACTACTCGCGTTTCATGTTTAATATTCATATCATTGTCACAATAGGGACGTGGACGTGTAACTTGTTCTTGCGTGACAGTGTAACATTTCTAAATTTACCTTCAACAGCACTATTCGCTAGCTCATAAGCAAATTGGGTAACTTAAATAAATTTCCCTGTAAATGAACTGTGAATTTTCATTATGGTCGTAATATATAGCAGCATTTATAGTGCCCGAAATACCTAATGAAGTCACCTTAGGTTGGGGAATGCAAATAATAATATAATCTTGACATAGTAGATAAGTTACTTAAACAAAATATGCTGCACAAAGGAATTTGTGGATCCCTTTCTTGAAAGATTCTCATTTTTTTATTAATTTAATGAGCAATCAAAAATTTCCTTGTTAAGAGCGATTTATTAAACCGTAACTTTTTAAAGAGTGCACACAAGATTTTTTGTTCCAAATCTACTTGTTTCTGATGTATAATATTAAATGTACAAATCACAAAATCAAAGTGTTACTATAGGCCAGTCAAATAGTACAGTAGAAATCGCTAATATCGCAAACTAACGGCTAGCTCTGATTTTTTAATATATTGTTAGGACCACTATCAGTAGTGTATGTATATATATCCAAGTTTGTAGCTTCAAGTAGAATAAATTTGCTACAATTGAGACCAGAACTAGCTCTGTGGGTACAATAGTTACCAAGATACAGCCCTCCAAAAATTGGCAATTTTTCCAAAAAAGTGGAATATTAAGATTTGGTCAACTTTTGTCCCCCAAATCGGGGAAAATACTCGTTTTACGGGTAAAGTCATAGTGGGAGATATTGTAGCGAATTAGCTTTAATATAAGCACAGAACGACGTCTGTACGTCTGATCGTCTCCTCACAATGCAGAACGCGTAAGGCGCTATGGTTCTCTGCAGTGCAATGAAAGTCATCTTTGAAAAGTCAACTATCATAAAAAATGGCGCAGGAGAATTTGCTGGCCAATAACGGCAATAAACGACGACTGATTGCTCTGATATGCTCCGCCTTCCAAAGCCAGGATATTGAGGCGAAGCAGGCAGTCGAGGGTGCTGACTGTCAAGGTGGCACTTGACAAGAGCACCTCTTTTCAGTGCTAATCATTGCAATCAGTGCTAATCATTGGAGAGGATGTGGACCTCTTCGTCCTTCTTAATGATTTGGGATCGGCTGTGAAGAACGGTTTTCTCCAGAAAAGTGGCAGAGTGATGCTGGCCCCTTAAATTATTCGTCAACCTCATTCAATCGTGGAGGTTGTCCCACCAGGATTCGAGTTGTGTCTCCACGCGTTCTCTGGGTGCGACATACCCTTTTCTGGTATGGCAAGAATAAACTGTTGAGCGCCATCCAGAAATACCCTCAACTCATCACCACAGCTGAAGTATTCCCCCAACCTACTTGCACCCAAAAAGCCATCGCAGATGCCGGAGTGAAGTGCCTAGTAGCTCTGTATGTAGAGCCTACACTGAGAACACCCTCTATAACTTGCGCTATAAAATGTC
>CAXKVY010001065.1:0-40000 GCA_964058915.1 Tetropium fuscum
TATTTGAGAATGGGAATATGACAATATTTTTTAATGAATTATGAAATTTTGTTTTAATTGTTTAGTAAACATAATTTTATTTTTAGTGCATGTGGATAGCCGTATCTTACACAGTGCTATAAAATGTCACTTCTGAGAGGATTTTCTGAGAGAAATAATAAGTTATATTGCTACTCCAAATATATATATTTTTAACCAATTTGTGTCCAATGTACTTATTAAGAATATTTTTCAGGGGAAATTTTTATGCCTTACCTGTAAATTTCATCCAAGAAACTCAGAAAAACGGCCTATTCTCCTATTATTTGATAATCGATCTACAGTAACTGTTATCAAAAATGTTTATTTACAGTCACATGAGATAAAATCTATGTATGTATGTACCTACAGTATACCTACAGAGAGTTGAACAACGGAAAAAAATAATGATGGAAAAAATTCCGATATCGCCACTATAAATGAATTAATTACAGAAGTTCTCTTCTCTTATCTCTTTTTGTGCTATAGTTACAGACACGAAATAGTTATAAAGAAGCAAAATTTGCAATATGGTCTGGATTTCACAGAAGCTTATTCCATATTTTATCCATATTTTACCTTTCCCCTCATGCGTCGTTGTTCAACTCTCGCAAGGCGCCCATCACTGTTTGTCCAAACTTTTTTGTTAACTTTATTAAGTCAATCAATCTTACTAGATCAATGTCATTTTGTTGGTTTTTGTTGAGTAGTTTACTGTTTTAATTTTTTTATTTAGCTCTTTTTTCTTTAGCCGTGTTTGTCTTTTATATGTAGGTACATTACTACGAAACGGTATATCTCTGGAAAATTTGTATTATAATATTGCGATAATAGAAATACAATGAAGTACTTATGAAGTTCAACAATTCGTCATCTAATACAGGTCAACCGCAGTTTGTTATTAATATTAGGCAAAGTATCTCCCGAACACAAATTCGACAAATAGCTAGATTTAACATAAAAAATAGGTGCCCAATATAATATCAGTTATTCAGAAGGAATACATATATAAATGTACACCTATATAACTATTTACGTTATTACTTATCAGTAGTTCCATTGTTTATAAATTTAAAACTAATATAATAATTATTAGGTCAGTTAAATAGGACTGGCGCCTTCGCCCAATATTGAAATAAAATTGCAAAATTACCTAAATCGCTTTTAGGTATACACACACGCCTGCGGTAATTATGCAAATACATCCAATTACGTATTATCTTATGGAAATGATTATTCAACTTTAATCGTTTTTGAAGCAAACAGTGAATACCGTTTCATTGTTCGTTGTTAGTTTATACATAAGACAGGCTGATAACGTAAATGTATCTATGTCGTTATGCCTTTCAAGAGATACCTAATTAAACTCGAAATACGATTATATAGAGGTTTGCTCCCGAGACCAATTTGCTGAGGCAAATTCTTTTGGAAACTTGAGACCGTATTATTTGCTTTAAATGACACCAAGAGGCAGATAGCGTAACTTATTGGAAGTAAAATTTTGCATATAAAGTTTGTCGGAGATAGTTTGGGAAAATGCAGTATCAAGCCCAAGCTAAATTCAACTGGAATGGGGAAAGTCTAATAAGAATCGTGTGCAGCGATCAAAGAAACGTGTGTAATTTCCGTGCGATGCGCTAGAAGGCAGAAGTTATACGACGTAAGTCGCAGCTATCGTCTGATAACTTGGCATGAGAAGTATGGGACTACATCGCAGCGTTTCCTATAAAGCCGCTAGATCGCACGCGCGCTCCCGATCCAAGCCGACAGAGTTAAACGCGAGTTCCACACGACTTCAGTATGTGTTAGCAACCTGTGCGTTGCTGTCAGTCAATATACACGAGCGTTCTGCACTTCGCGATCTATCTCTTCGCTAATAAAAACATTAGAAACTGAACCTGCCGGGAACGTTGCCAGTTTAATCGGAGCCGGGAATATATTTATTGTGTAGTTCAAACTCAGTTCCCTCTGTTATTAATATTCTGCAATTTAATATTAAAAAATGAGTCTGGTATGATAAAAACTATTGCTTTAAAATATTCTATTAACTTAAACTAACTTAAAAAAGTAATTAATAATATTTTATACCCTGTGGCTGTGACCTATTTGCACAAATAAATAAAGTACACGGAAGTGTACCCAGATACTGAAAGTGACAATCGAGTGAGATAATTAGACAGCGCGCCTTATCAAAATCTAATTTTGGAGACTGTTTATATATAAATGTGTTTGAAATATTGGATGCCTTTGCTTATTGTAGTGTTGTTCTCTTTTTCATAATTCTTCCACGTCCAATCTGACTTGTGTGTCAACGTGCCTGCCGTACGTCTGACATCTGACTGTAACCCGCTTTTTGTCCCCCGCCACCGAATCTCCCGATGCTGTGATCCCATCGCACGAACATCATCCTCACCATCGCGGACCCCGTGGCGTGCGCCGCGCCCACCCTGTACGACCATGTGCATCCCCCCGGATCCTCCCCAGCCACCGGAGCGGGGTCTTCCACCGGGGTGACGTGGTGGTCCATGATGAACGGTAGCCTTTACGAAGAAAGCCCCCCACCTGCCCCCCAGAGTGCCGCTACACCGATAAGTAATAGTGGGATGACCAGTCCTGCTACGGTGCCGCCACCAGCGGCTACTACCTCGGCCACATCGAGTTCTTCACCGGCGAGTGTTACGAGCAACAGTGGCTCCGCTGGTCCTCTACACATTCCCGCCAAAAGATTAACCTCCGGAGTATACGGTGAATGTGCAGACGGCGTCATTAGACATGGTCATCATGGGCAGCCGTGGACTTATTCGCCCTCGGAAAACCATCACGCCGGTGCGACAGCATTCGAGCCCACTGCCGGTCTCAACCATCACCAATACAATGCACCTACTTATTATAATTTAGCTTCTGATCCTACTGGTAGTAGGGACAGTAGAAAAGCGCCTTTATCCTTTTGGTCGCCTGCCGCGACCGCTGCGACAGGAACTCCTGAATATAAATACAGCAGCGTCTCGGCAGGTCCCAGCGCCGATCCGACAGTTTCTTCTTGCCATCAGAGTTTTTCCGGGAATTCCTGGTGCAGTTATGCTGGACCCTATTCTTCGGCATCCAGGCACCACGTGGATCCCCATCATCAAACCGTCCCTTACCTTCCCACGGACGACCGAGGACGGGCGGCTGCCGCTGCCGCTATGGTTGCCGAGAGTGCCAGTTTCGCCCATGCACACGATAGAGGTTATGGTTTGGGAAACTACGCTCCCGAGCCGGTTTCATCCGCCCCATATCATCCGCCAGGTGAGCTGCTATTTTAATTGTTTTTCATAAAGCTATTTACTTACAGAAAAATATTAATTTAAAGCGTAATATTTATGTTACCTCTACTTGAAATGTGACAATAATTAGTTTAATCTTATACCTAATAGAAGTATATTCATTTGAACATATTATCATAAATATCAAGTATCTGCCTCAAATCTTATTGGATATCCCCGTTTGTAAACTAGTTTCGTTTCATTGTAATTTAAATTGCACGTGAACCTTGAATTTCACGCGAGGGTCGCTAGATGGCGCCAGAATTCGGATAAGCTTGTAGCGTGAAGAGTTCTGCCACCGATATTTACTGTATTGTATCTATATTTACCAGTTGCATGCAAACTGTTATGCCTTGTTTCTTTACAGCGATGCTCATTACTTTTATTATTTATTATATGCATGAAGCTATCAATTAGCATTATTAATTACTGATAGCATAATTAAAAATGTTATTCTATCTGTGTAAAATACATGTCTATATTATGTTACAGTCAATAATGCAGTGCTTCTCTGCTTACCCATGATTGACTTGAATACCTACGCTATACGAAATTTAATTCACATCACCAGAAGAGAACCACTGCATTCATTTCAGTCGTTTTTTTAATGTGCTTATATTTAGTAAATACCAGTAAGTGAAACAAAATAAATATCTAAGTATAGGTAATTACGAGTATATACATGTTCATGTACCAAATTGAACTGGGTATAGTGCATAGCCAGTATAAATTTTAACACAAAAATATCGAATACATTTTGTACATTATATATTATAGGTATGGTCAATGATATTAGTTTATTGCAATCAAATCCAGTTGCTGTACGTAACGATTTGGGCCAATATTTCATTTACGAGGGGTAATAATAACATTAATAATAGAATGCACATATTGCGAGGAGGAAGATATAAATTTATTATTATTACTACTTCACTTATTGACACAATTAAATGATCCCATGCAGTACCTAATATCAATCAACGACCTAATATATATTATAAGGTCGTTAAGTAAAACGTTTAATAAATATGTAATAATTAATTTCTGTTCATTCAGGACTTTTTAAAGATATTATGGGTTAGGTCAGTTTTATTGCATAGTAAAAGTGCTATAACTTTGTACTGCGGCCGTTGAGTGACTGTCTTGCAACACATTTGTTTCTGTTTACATGGCTAGTCAGCTGTTCTTTTTACAACTGGTTGGTACTTATCAGATTGTTACTCATCTATGATTTTCAATTGCGTTTTATATTTCCTATTAAATGCGACGTTTAAAATCCTATTTTATTAACTATAGTCAATAGGTGAATCAATCTGCATTAAAATATATAATTTGGGGTCTGGTAGCATTTGTTAAAGGGGTGTATTCTGGTTCCCCGAGTGTCGGTGGCGCCACCATCTTCAATTTGATATCTTGACGGTGCATTTTCCACAAAAAATAGTGGAGACCTTTTCGCTTGTATATTAAAACGCTTAACTTTTTTATTCGAAATCTTTTTTTTTCTACAATCAATTAATTTGAGAGGCACCTGTGGGATCGTATTCATCTTCGTCGATGGTATCAATAATATTAGGTACCTATATTAGAACAAGAATTTTTGTCGTAGTTATAGCTGAGCAGTATTAAAGAGCTTTTCTGCACCCACAAGCTTTTCCAGAGCTTTTGGCATTTGCAAACAATTAAATCGTCTAGTGCTGAATATATTTATTTAGTTTTAAACAAAAGATTAATATAATTAAATGATTTATAAGTTTCATAACAGATTTGATAAATGATTTCCCCCTTTATGCGATATTTTTACTGGTAACTGATTGAGTAAATTATGTGAATACATATAGATTTCGTTAGGGCTTCTTCAGGACAAGTTCAAAACAAATATAATTTCTTAATCAAATTAATACCGTCGTTATATGAATACTAATATAAAAGTAATTAATTGTCCTATTTTGTGGTATTAATTCGTAAGGCAGGCCAATTATGTGGGGTTTAGTGGAGCTAAAGACCAAAGGCCCAAGGTTACTATGACAGACTAGGAAATGAATTTAAAATTGGTCACGTGAATGCACAGCTTAATATCTCTTGTCACGCACTCTGAGTGCAAGAGATCACGTGGGATGGCACCCCCTCTTTTGTATCTATCTACGACGCATCTATGACGCGGATTTAAAAACAGGTGACTTTTATGTTCCGTCATTTGATTGCAGTGAAATTACAATGTTGAATGAAATAAAATAAAATAGAATTCTAATAATGCGGTTATAGTTTTGAATAATTAACAGTTCAAATATATCCTATGAGCCTACCTAACTTACTATGTTTCAAAGGTTGGCGTCTCACCATTGGCCAAACATTGTGTCTCACCAAACATTGGCGTCTCACTTTGCTTTTTTGCGGATTACAAGAAAATATTACAAGATTACAAGATTAGATTTTTTTCCTTTTTTATAGTTTTATTTAACAATTTAACGAAATAACGCCAAAAATTTATTGATAAACAAGGACCAATAATGAAACACTTTGAGATCGCTGCCAATACCTTTGAAACCGACATATACCTAGTACCTATAATAATATAACTTTCCAAAATTTGAAATCTTTATCTCTTTAAGTAAAAGTCTAGCTAGTAATCACGTAGGCATATGAGTATATATATATATATATATATATATATATATATATATATATATATATATATATATATATATATATATATATATATATATATATATTAGCTTTGAAATTCTTTGCTATTCATATTTGTTTTGTGAAAAGTAATCTTGGGTTTGTAGCATTTCATTACATTGAGAAATAAGCAAATAGACGAATAAGAGGAAAGATATACTTACCAGTGCTATATCTGGACATACATACGGAAATGATATAAATGAAATCCTTAATAAAGGTGAAAGAACTTGTACAACTTCTAAGTGGTTCGTTTCGGTGTGTATAGTGGTTCATTTCCGTATGTATGTCCAGATATAGCACTGGTAAGTATATCTTTCCTCTTATTCGTCTATTTGCTTATTTCTCAATGTAATGAAATGCTACAAACCCAAGATTACTTTTCACAAAAAAAAAATATATATATATATATATATATATATATATATATATATATATATATATATATATATATATATATATATATATATATATATATATATATATATATATATATATATATATATATATATATATATATATATATATATATATATATATATATTCCCTTTTAAAGTTGGGGGGAAATTGTTTTTACTTATTTCTCCACTATGGAAGAATTAAGAAAAATGAAATTTTGAAGGACAACGTGCACTAATAAAATTACAGTTTGTGACAGTTTTGCAACCCCTATATTTTGGGGGTTAAAAAAGCAACCCCTACATTTTTCCTCCAACTTTAGAAGGCTGTAACTTGTAGGAGATAAGAAGTTTTGGAAAATCAATTATATGAACGGCCTCTTAATTTCCATCAGAACTTTTTAAGACGTCAACATATTATGTGTATTTAAAAATGCAATGCAAATCTGCAACTTTATTGCCTTGAGTTTTAGAAAAATTGCAGTTTGTTTTCTCACAAATAAATAAAATTATACTCACATCCCGTAAATAAATTCACTGTAATTATTATTCAATGAAACAGTCAAGGAGGCGAGGCTGTTGTCAAATAAAGTCCTAATGGCAAGTATTACCATTGTTCTTCTATTCTCTAATATCTAGAGAGTTACAATGTACTTATTTTAATAAAATCATTACATTTTTATTTAGTTGAATGAAGCTATAAATTACAAATTATCACAATAACAAATTAAATAATTGCACTACTGGTAACAAACTAAAATAACAAAAGGTAACAAAATATCAATAAGAAAAATCATATTATACCTATGCTTAAAATTCATCAAAAACCCCCTCATCAAAAACGCACGACTACTTCGAATTTCATTCTTCTAAATTTTTCCGAAGTGGAGAAAATAGATTTTAGAATGAACTGCAGAAATTATATGTAAGGCCTTAATTTTTGCTGAAAAATTTCCCCTTAACAGAATCTCAGCCAATTTCTAAAAATATGCATTCTTGTATTCGCCATAGGGCTTTCAAATGATGTGTAACATGTGGGGTAGTTCCCATTAAGATTTTAAAATTGAGGTTGCTAGGCGTTAGGGGGAAGAACATATCAAGACCCCTTGAGTGCCAAAAATGTTCCCCAAAAATAAAAATCGACGTATCCAGGCGTCCAAGCAATATATATATTGCGTTGAAATATGGGTCCAGTGACTGTCTTTCCAGTAAGAAGTTTTTGAATAAAAAATATCAAATTAAGTCAAGTATCAATGATATATCTTCTATCACAAAAATAAAAAAAGAATATTTTTTTAAATGACACCCTATATTTTTTATATCTACATTTATCGTTCAGTCAGTAAGAAAAGTATAAGGTACTATGCTTCTGAAATTAATATCTGCTGAGAAAATTGAATAAAACTGATTTATTGTTTTTTTAATTTTACATTTTTATTTAAATTAATTTAATTCCAAAAGCATCAAAAACAACAAATAATTACAGAACATATTCGAATAGTTATCCTTTTACTTCGAGATATTTCAATATTATTTTCTCGACGGACTACAGATTTGAGGAATTATTCAAGACGAATCTCTCATATTGCTGTAGATATTCGTTACTGTAAATATTCAATAGTCTGCACTGGCGTTTTATCAACATGCGACTTTAAAGTTCTTCAAAGAAAAAATTCTAAGGACGTTAGATCAGGGTATCGAGCAGGCCACTCTCATGGTCCTAAGCGCCGCGCCGTAGCAGCGTTCAACAAAATATGTTGTTTAGCACTTGTTATCGTCTGAGTACAATGAGGAAAGCTGGATGGTGCTTCCCCCATTGTACTTGTGCCAACATATCGGCAGCTGGTTCAAGGGCAGGTTCTCCAAGAATTATTTAACGGTACTGTGTAAAAGTTCTACGTATAGTTTTTAACAGACATGTATGAGAATGAAAAAATGCCACATCGTCAAAGGGAAACCCGATGTCTTTGATGAGCGGCACGAGCCGACTTTGATCTCGTCAAAGCGTAGCCGCATCCTTTGACGATGCGGCATTTTTTCATTCTCATATATATCTATTACAGACAATACTTAGCGCCATTTTAATTTTTCCCATCGTGACACTTAATTTGTCTGCTTTCAGCAAACACCACATTAATAGTTGTTGGAAATTGCGCTCAGAATTCAGGTGCGGATTGTTTGCTGAACAACAGTGATTATTCGGTGCATTCACTGTCCCTCCTCTATTAAATTTGCATCTTGTGATAAATTAATTAATTAAAAATATTTGTAAAATAAAAAAAGGCACATATCAGTTTTTTTCAATGTTCTCAGTATTAATCAATTTTAGAAACATACTTAGTCCCTTATACATTTTTTACTAAGGGCTGAACGATAAATACAAATATATAATATATAAAAAACTGGGGTGCCATTAAAAAAATATTTTTTTTATTTCTGAATTGTGATATTGAAGCTTTTGAGTTAATTTTAATTACTTTTAATTTTTTTCTTCTGACTGTTTATATATAACCCTTTAAAATATTAAGATGTCAAAAAATAATAAGTTTTGAAAATAACCACAGTAAAGCGAGACGCTGTAAATGTAAAAAATAAAAATATATCGTAATAACTCAAAAACAGTTCAGAATTTTAGTATTAATCTTACCTTTAATATTGATGAAGAATCCGGCATTTCAAAGCGGTCTTCCAATTAAGTCCGGAGACAGACGTGGGGGGTCGGTTGAAAAATTTGAGATGTTTAAAGAAATAGAGAAATAAAGAAAATCCATTTTTTTATTTGATTACAAATTTAATAGATCATCAACTCTGATATGTATATTTTAGAGGCAATAATTAATTGTTCCATTTCTATCAATTTCTAATTAACTATATCCTTTTCTTATGATTGTTGTCACTGTATTGAAAGGTGGGATTTGAGGCACCTTGATATTTTGTTTAATAAAATACGAATTATTGTTAGTTATTGTATCTATAAACAATAAATATAAATTGTTGTAGACCCTATATAATTTATTATACAGGAATTATAAACTAGCAAATAAGTATTTAGTATTATGTAGTATATTATTTGATTTGGGTAGTCGAATACTTAATTGTTCACAGTTATGTGGGGATCATCCCCATCTCTATTTGCTTCAGGTTCCTTGGGCTCAATGGGAGTAACTGTACCTTGCGGCACCGGCCCTAATTCGCTGGAATGGACCGGCCAAGTAACCGTTCGCAAAAAACGAAAGCCGTACTCGAAATTTCAGACTCTGGAACTAGAAAAAGAATTCCTTTTTAACGCGTACGTCTCCAAACAGAAACGATGGGAGCTAGCGCGAAATTTAAATTTAACCGAAAGGCAAGTCAAAATTTGGTTCCAAAATCGCCGAATGAAAAACAAAAAGAATTCCCAGCGGCAACAGTCGCAGCAACAAAACAACAATAATTCGGCGACAAATAATCAAAATCACCATGCACCTCACCATCAGCATGTGCATAATACACAGCATCACGTTGTTAATCACCACCTTACTAACAATGGGACACTGAAACATCATCAGTGACCAATGGCTTTTTCCGGGGTTGTATTAGGCCATCATCATCATGGGTTGGCCACTTAAACGCCCTTTCTTAGCTGTATTTGTTCATTAAGTGTTATAAATAAAGACTTAGTTCAATTAGGGTGTTTTAGGACAATAAGCAACCCTGGAGAACATCTTTGCAGTGCCAAAGAGATAAATTAGATTTGTTAAATATGTGAATTTACCGAGACTTGTTTTTTTTTATTTGAAATTTAGGGCTTGTGCAAAAAATATAAAACGGTGCGAAGCACGAGATTATTGTTCTACCTGGTTAGGAGGTAGGTTTACTTTATTGTGTTATTACGTGATGGAAATATTATAATAAAGCATGTAAGACTTATATTGTACATACATCGACTGTCATTTGTCATTTTTAGATTGTAATTCGTTGGTATATATAATGTAATCAATGTTGCCTGTAGTTCAATGTATAGTAAGTTATTGCAGGTATAGTATAACTAAAATAATATCAGCCATATTTTCCCTGTGTTAATTAAGTTTTCTACTTTCCAATTCGATGTACATAGTAAATACTTTTAGGTAACTGTATATCTGTGGCTTGTTGTATACGGTTAATGCAAAATTTTATTTTCTTTAAAAATATGAATTGATATATTTATTATACCTACCGCTTGGTGTATATTTATTGTCACTAAACTGTTGTAACATACTTGAGCAACTTCTCTAGAAATCCGAATTTTACTATAAATAACTATATATAAACATGTACTAATTGAACCTATGTAACGTAGGTTTTTGTCACGTGTCAAATGTATCACTTTAGAGACCTTAGTTTTCGGTTTCATTTCAATTTAGATAATGAAATGTGTATATAATCCTTGAAATTTAAAAAAAGGTAACTCTAATAGGAAAGTATGTATTTTATTATTGCCTGAGTAAAATTTATTGTTAAATTCTTTTCCTTATGTAACTTTATGTTAATCTGTATTAATTATGTAGCCAACACATGCAATTTTTAATAAATGATCTCCAGTTGGCCAATTACGTTACTTAGTTAAATACCTACTTATATTTTATTATCGCTATTGAAGATGAGTTTTTACTATTTATTTATTATTGATTATAACGTTTGTGGTTAGACCTATAAATTTATGTACTTTTGAAAATAATTTTGTACCTACATATTTTATTATATCTTTGTATTTTACTTGTTGTGTTCAAAATACATATTGTTGTGTTTATGTATGTATATGTATACAGATAAATATTATTAAGTACCCCGTATATGTGTTTTATAAACATCCAAATCGAGTTTTATTTATTAATGTTTATATAACAAATAAACATTTGTTTAAGTACCATTTAAAATATTGTACAGGTAAGTAAAACTGATGTACATAATTCTATGTTGCTTATGTAAATATAAAATCTTTAAAAAAAATTTAACAAAATTATTTCTCCGACAACCTTGGTACTATAGAACGCCTTTCTTTATCTAATGGCATACGTGGATAGAAGCATGTTTTTCACCAAGAGAGGCCACTGAGAGGGGTTAGAATAAATCCAAATATTTTCTTAATAGCAGAATGTTTTATGTTAGCGACTATTTTTTATACCGTCAAGCGGAGGAAAATTTTGACATTTTCTTTAGCGCACGTATAGGTCCGAAATTTTGGGTTATAATCCTTTGAAATCTTAGTTATCGGATGAGAATATTTTTGAATTTCTATCCATTAAAAAGAAATATATATAGAAAAATAATGTTGTCTCAACTCACCCCTCATAGTGGGGACCCGACCTCATTTGGGACAAGCCATCAATCATCGTTTTTTGGCCTGAATTCGACCTCCTATAGAAGGTTACTCGGGCCATTAAATTATTAAAAAAAAAAGAAAAAAATCGATTATTCTGTAAGAAATCGCATTTTTTAAGAGGAATTCAACAGTTATATTAACAAATTCTTTATTCGTATTGATAAACATATAAAAACAAAAAAGCTCTGGTTTGAATTTATTTTTTCTCAAAAAAGCATAAAAAAACTTAAATATTTTTGGTTTCAAGAAACCAGAAAAAGTTTAAAGAAAATAAAGATACCCTTTGGTTTAAAGAAACTTAAATTCTATACTCTCTGCTTTAAAAACACATGAAAATTTTACTCTTTGTTTAAAAAAACTTAAAAATTATACTCTTTAAGCAAATGGCTTCTTATAAATAAATTTGAAGTCTCTTCATAGTTTTTCCTGTGTTTTGAGAATGTTGGTAGTGTCATTTTAAAGTGATGATGCCATGTCCCGTTTCACACCTCAAACTGTTTCCGAAGTCTCAAAAAAATTGTAAAAAAGTTTGTGGGCATAAACACAATCACTCTGGCTTCAAGTAAATAGATTGGGCTATTCATAAAAATATGTTAGACAAATGTGACTTTATTGCTTTTACTACTTTTACATGCAACATACAAAATCTTGCTAACATATCTTTTCTAAATGACACATTCTTCATAACCGATGTAACTCTGCGCTTTTGGGAATTGTGTGGGAAATTTAAATTTATAAGCATGTCCAGTTTCACCCCAATGTCCCGATTCACCCAGTTTGACGGTACCTGGATATATTATTATAAATATTTGCTTAATACTTGCAATGTTTTTATTGTGTTTAGCATATTCCGACCATCATTAGTATACACAATATAGATTTTCACCAATGTAAATTTTAGAGAAATATTTTTTTATGACGAAAGTTTTAAGAAACCTACTCAGTTTCTCTACAGTTTATCTAATGCCTCGTTTTTGAAAATCATAGCAGACAAGTTTTTTATCTCATTTAAATATAAGCCACTGTATATCATAGACGGCTACAGTCAACATATTTTACATTTTGAAAATTATTAACAAATTGGGGACTTCTAAAATGTATGAGAAAATACAGGGTACATAATAGTAAAGAAACATAACAAGGTACTTGAAAAATATATTTCAAGTTTGACACACTGTATATCGGTTATTATAAGGATTTTACTAACGTTATATTTCGCTAATAGTTATATTGTGTACCGTTGGTTGCTCTGTGTAGAATTCGTTATGAGACACCCAAGTCAAACACCCATGGGGATGACAAAAAATAAATGATTATCGATTTTTTGATATGTCAAAAAACAGTACCTTTTTAAGAACTATGCTATGCAAAGTCCCTATGCACTAATACTCTAAAATTAAAAATTGGTGCTATTTCGCAACTTTTTTTGCGACTTGGAAATATAATTTAAAGCAAAAACAAGCGTTAACAAACTATTGTTATTTAATATTGTTATTATTAAATTATTTCAACCTTTAAGTAAAGCGGGACAAGCGGAAAAAATGATACAATAAGAATGTGACCTAAGTGGCCACTTAGGTTACCGGATTTAACTCCAATGAATTATTTCTTCCGGAGTCTTTAAAAATTAAGGTTTATAGAAGAAGATACGCGAACGTAAAAGAATTAGAATATCACATTCAAAGAATAATATCTTCAGAGTCAGCATTAATCTCATTAATGCTCATTATTGATCAAGAATGAAGACGTGCTCAGTCTTACGTCCGACCGCGTATGTAGTGGGTATTTTGATAATCTTACAGGAACCTGACATTTTTTTATGATAAAAAGAATACTATGTTTTAATAAGGTAATAAACTATCTGTGTGCGAAATTTCATCCAAATCCGTTCAGCCGTTTTTACGTGATTGAGTAACAAACATCCAAACACAAATATCCAAACATACACGATTTCATATTTATAATATTAGTAGGATAAACAGTAGAATGTCTACGTATTTTATAATTTGAGGTTATTTTTATTTTTTGTTGTATTTTTCAGTGCATCAAATATATCTAAGGTTATCGTATATCTTACTATCGAATAAAGTTGATTGGTTTGCGTATCTTGTCGGGTGAAGGCTCGTAGAAAATTAACCTTTGGGGTTTCTAATAAGGTAAGAGTTTCTAACCTTTGGGGTTATGATAGGAAAAGGTGCGTAGAATAATTCAACTGAAAAATGGCAGGTAGGGATCTCCTCTGTTTTTTGAGTTAAGGCTTCCGGAAGACGTTTTTTAAAATATATTCCAAATGACACTTTGACAGACCGTAACTCAAAAACTAGAACACATCGAGAGAGTCACAAATAACTGTATCGTACTGGAACATTTTGGCCTAAAACACCATTTATTTCCGATGTTCTCCATGATAGCTTCTCTTCACCGCGCACCACATCGGTACGTAGGTACACGTACAAACAGTTGACGTCACCCAACTATTGCGAGTTCTATAGCGTGTTTCGGCGCCAAATTCGAAACTGAAACAACCGTGTTTGTAAACATGGAGGTAACCCAAGTTAAAAATGTGCATCCCTATTCAGAGGCAGTCTTAATAGGGTCTGTTATATATGGTTTATACCTATATCTATGACAAAATTTTTATGAGGTTAATTACAAATAATTAACTGTTTGAGTATTCATAGTAAAATTCATTTTTAGCAATATACCTACCTAATACATTGCAGTTGATGACATATTTTTCGTCGTCCTCTTACCGTAGTAGCTGTTAATCTTAATATACTATCTCCCATCATCTTCCTTTTTTAATATTCAGATAGCACCTGTGCTTTTATATGGCACGTTTGCTAAGCTTACTGCTGACCCTGCCGACTTAGGCAGTGCCGACGACAGGTTTCTGTTTCTTTTTATGCAAATAATATAAAACAAAATGGAGCTGGTAATTCAGATCTTAAGGCACGTCTGCAACTAAACATTATGTATGTGGTTTGGTGGGAATAGCTGTATTTTTTTAATATAATCTATTTTTATGTAGGTAATACCGATTGTTAATATAACTTTCGTATAACGAACTGGTACGTACTTGCAATATCCCCAACCGTATGGATTTTTAGGCAATTTTCGATAGTATAGTCGATGATATAGTCCTTATAATTAGGTATACCAGAATAGTAGGATTTAGGTTTTAATTAGCTCACTGCACATAGGTATGTAAGAGATCTACCTAAATAACACACATTAAATTGTACATAATGGACCAATTCTATGGTTGACAGCTATTGATATTATGACAAAATTGATACAATGATGACAAGGATACAATCTACATCGGAAAGCCCAAGGATATCCATTGTTTTTTACTACACAACTTCTGTATTAGGATTGGGTTGTGTATTAAGAATTGGGATATTCATTTAGCTAAGTAAAAAATTGACTTATGGATGCCGCTATCCATTAAAGTATACCTAATACAGATAAGTATATACCTATATGTTATCATATGTATATTCGATGGATATAATACCTACTTATTTAAGCAGGTATATTCTATGGATATACGTACTTACACTTAAGGAGCAAGTGAATAAAATAAAATTTTAATATTATAAAAATATTATGAATACACAGAAGATTCAAAAAAATTCAGATTCAGATTCAAAAAAATTGTGGAAGACCGTGAAAAAAATAAGCAAGACAAACACAGATAATTATCATATTAATTCATTAAAAATTGATAATGGTAAAATAATAACAAAGGCGAACATATTGCGAACGAATTTAACTCAACGTATACAAAGGTATCCGAATGTCTTGCTGATAAAATAAAAAAGTAGCCAAATGATAAACCTAATGCAACATCATTAGGATACTCTATATTTCTATTACCTACAAATGAAAATGAACTAAAGAATTTAATAAATGGACCGAACTGATGGCAACATGGCCTGCACCCTTAATGGTATAGTAAAATTAGACAAAAACCCAAACATCAAGTTCTTTCTAGCGGGAAATGCTTCCATACCCTCCTCATAGTTCGTACTAAAAAGTTACATGAGCACGAGCGTCGGGTTTCGGAGGAGGGGGGGTGTGGGTGAAATATGAATTTTCAGTTTTTTCGTGATTATCTCAAAATCAGGTTTCAGTTTTTGTCATGGAATATAAGGCCAAAGATGGAAGATCACGGACGCCAAACGACATCGAACACCGTCACCTAAACCTTTGAGATCTAGAAATCCTCATGATACAAGATATAAAGAGACTCCCACAACTATTGTTGACATCCTTAACATAATTTCTCCACTACCAGAGTTGCAAGAACCACCAAAGAAAAAAACAAGATCTAAGCAACATTCAGAAATAATAACAATTACCCCAATGAAGATACTTCTCGAAGAAAAAGAGCAGAAAAGGCAAGAGAAGATAGAAAAGCAAGGCACGGTTAAAAAAAAGGAGAAAATAAGACACATCAAAAAAATAAATCAGATAGACATACAGAAAAAACAAAGACAAGAAAAGTACAAAAAAGGAATAAGAGAACTACAAGTTTTTGACGAATCATCGGACGAAGAATATGTAAGTGATAAAGATCTTTGTGACGACAACTCGGAAAATGAAAATGGAACAGATTTATGTTTTATCTGCTTTGATGCTGGTAAAGATGGCGAACTCTGGTTCCGTTGCACCAATTGCGGTCGTTGGGTACATGCTGACTGCTCAGGAGTAGATAAGGCGAAAAATTATATTTGTGACTATTTTTCAAATTAAAATAATACTTTTTTTTTAATTCCATATTCTTTGAAATATTAACGTTTTTTTACTTTTAAGTTTTCTTTCATAAATAAAAAGCATTGAAATATGTTTTTTGTTGACTTTTTGTTTATAAACATACTTTATTATATACAAAAATATATTGATTCATTGCCCCATACAATAGGGAAATAAGTAGGTTTTAGTTTTTCTCCCGCCTGCCTATAATATGTACCTTTATCACAAAAGTACTACTACCAATTAATTTTATATAGGTACTCTGGACTGCCCACACGAAAAAAATTGTTCCTATAAATAACAAGAGTAATATTTTATTATAGCTTTTCCTTAGATGGCTCCCATTTCCCCCCATTCCCCCACATATTACACCCGGCGGCGTATTAGGTATAGCAGAAATCTATGAAGCCCGGGCTTGCGGCGCAAAAACTTTCAAAGGGCGCAAAATTTTGGAAAAGGAGTTTTTAATAAAATCTTGTATTGGTCGGAGCAAAAAACGACGAAATTCGACCCTCCAACGCACTTATGTGTTAAAACTAGCGGCGTGATTAAAAACCTGCCATCAGTGTAATCTCAATTCCCATCTAATTTGACAAGCTGAAGGCTGAGCTTTCCAAGAGACGAGAGTCGTATATAGAGCTTAATAAGGAATTGGTATTTTTGAGCTCATTCCCAGTTATAACCATGGAAGAAATCAAAGAAAAATTCTCAAAGTTAATTGAAACTTAGGTACAAGCAAGATCTTGATCATAAATTGAAAAGCGAACTACTTCAACTAGAATAATATTAAGTACTTAAAAATCTAACGTATCCATCCGATTTACTATATTGAATCCATATTATTTGACATTAGACAGCTATAACCTAATGTCGGCGAAGTTTTGGACCCTTCCAGTCCTTCAGAAACTCCCTATCTAATGAATTTGAATAATCCGATCAAAATGACAAGATCCTTTAATGTTAATATTAATAAAAATTATAAATACAATGCTAATAAAATCGATGCGTGGGTTATTTTATGAATTTTAATCCACTAGTGTATTAGAGGGCCTGTAATCCACGGAAACAGACGCTCGTACATTAACACTGTAATGAAATAATGAAAATATTATTATTATTGCCAAATTCTCGACGCATGTTAATGTCTGTAAACAAACATGACCAGCACAACTTCAGTAGATATATGTATATAGGTAGGTACCTGCGAATATAGGTAGGTATATGGCGAGATCATAAATATGCAAGGTTACCCAAGAGGATAGAACATAAGCTCCCAAACAATTTGCAAAACATGTAAAACGTTTTCGTGTGTTCTCCCACAACACAGCGACATAACAATAATTGCTAAACGTACGTATAACATTTTAATCAGAAAGAGTTTATATTAAAAGTTTACAGAATATTCTGTAAACTCTGATTTTGCTTTGCGTTGCCTGTATTGAAATTTGCAGGGTATTTTCAATATATAGATAATAATAATAATAATTTTAAACTGTGATCAAAATTATAAAGGAATATTATTAAATGACTGAACATTATATCGTATGCGCTAATTTCCGCGCTGTAATATGTAATCTTTACACACCAAATGACATATTGATAAGATAGGTTTAGGTACCTATAAGTACTAAAAATTAACCTTTTTCGGTTCAACCTAATTAATTATTTAGATATTATTTTGAAATATATAAATAAAGAGGTATAATCCCGCTCTGCCCCCTCATATCGAGGTCATGTTTCCAGCCAATGGACTATTACAGAGCTAGAGCAAATAGAACGTGTTTTTACTTTCAAATTAGTATCGTATAGTATAATATATAATAATAAGTAATCAGTATGTGTCTTAACAAGTGTGTAACTCATATACCTACTATACGTTCAAGTTCATCCCATGAATCTTCTATGTATGGTAACGCTGGATATCCACGAGTTATCCGTTTAGAGTTCAAATATCGTCCAATTGTTGTCCTATGGATATACCAAAGTTTCCAACTTCTCGTGTCAGTAGATGATACGGAATGGATCAATAACGGCTATCCATATTACGAAGTGGGCATCAATCAGATGTTATCTCCGAATCCATTGTGTACGTTCGAGTTCAAGTCCATTGGATGTCTATTCCCATATAGCACATATTAATCCTATTAATGTACCGTGACTATGGATATTATGGGTATCCATAAGTTATCCGTTTCAAGTCCAGATAGATATAAAAGTCACAACTTCTCTCGTCCATAGATGCTAGATAATGGGTCCATCCATGGCGGACATACATATTATCAATAAGTGGACATCCATCTGATGGTAGCTCCAGATAGGGCCACAAGGAATCGAATCATTTTTATATCCATACATTCGTATCATGTATGTTTCGCTAGACATTCTGGATATCTGTAAGGTACCTAACCGTTTAGAGTCCAAATATAATTCCATAAGTTATCTCTTTAGGGTTCCGATATAGTCTTATTTATATACAAAATACAAAAATCGCAACTTCTCACAGCCATGGATTCTAAGAATGGATCAATAACCGCTATCCATTTATGACAAAACGGATATACATTGGATGTTATCTTCGGATAACCACAGTGTATATCGGAAGTTTATTGGACATTGGACATACATAAAATAATTCATAAGAGATATGAGATTAATGTAATTACTTAGTCTGATATCCGCACAAAACTGTTTCTAGTTTTGTCTAATCAGTGTCATATAGTGCTAAAAACCTATAACTAGCGCCATCCATGATCGTTTGGGCACAAAATGGGCGTCGATTGGTTAAAGATTTCCGAACATACATATTGTAGTTAATCTGGACTTTCTCTGTACTATTCTAAACTTCCATTGGTTTTTTAAATGTGATATACAGGAGTTTTTTTATGTATGTACGTCCAGTGGCTGATTTTGTCAAGAATTTGGTAATTCATTTAGATATGGTGTGCTAGGACAATATATGAAGATAATACACGAAGATAAAATATATGAAGATAACGTATGAAGAAAATATATGAAGTCCCTAGGATGATTCTTTAATATGTCATTTATTGTCATCAGAATATGCATGTGATAATACCCTCCAAAAGGCGTACTGGGTAAAATCACGTCGGATAATCTGTCGCTAGCTCCCGGTCTCATATATAAGAAAAAATGCATGCATACCTCTATTATGGGCATCTACTAAATGTATAAAATATGTTGGACTATGGATATCCTTAAATTTTATATCCCTTTAAAGAACGAAAGTGAACATTTAATGGTGGTCCAGATAATAGACACCCTAATTTGTTTTATCCTATAGATATCCGATGGAAGTGTGAATATGTCCTTGGGGACCGGATTAAATCCGAATTTAATCCGGATTAATTCATATATTATGCATTATGCTATATGGGATGGATATGCATTATTGAATCCTATGGATATACTTAAATTGGAGAGCCATTATGAGAACAAATGAGAAACTCTGATTGCGGTCCAGATAATGATTATATGATGGAAATTTAAATAAATGCATGGATTGATAATGGATGAAATGGATATCCATAGGACAAATATTTTATGATGATATGGGAATTGGCTATACTACTGAAGAGTCTTTGCGATTTGTAATAATGGTACTGTTGATGGCAATCAATTATATGAATTAATTTTATTGACTATATAAATTGTTTGTCCGAAGAATGTATCATTTAATATCTACCCATGTGGATGTGTAGCAGTTATTTGCGGTGTTCGGCTAATAAAGGATATTTCCTTCGAGGAGACATGGCATGCATTATACATAGAGATTTCTAGTGTTTCTAGCTATACATCGCCAATAATATCTCCTTTGTTCAGCCACTATTGTTTTTTACTCCTCGGAGACAAATCATATACCAGACATATTTCGTGGAATATTCTTTTATTCATCAAAGCGTAAGTAGGCAATTTAATCTACTAGTGGCGCTTCTTGCAGCTTTATTCAGTTAGATATCGGTGTATTGTTGAACAATTCTTGCCCGCTTCCGTACAAGGAGTCAATATTGATATGAAATAATGTTCTCCAAATTAAATATAGGTACAAGTATTAAGTAAGTAACTATTATTTGTTTATCTCTAATATAACATCTCCCTCTACCAACAATAGAAAAAACATTATGCTACAAGCTGTTAAGGTGTGGAAATAGGCGTTGAGTCTAATAATTGAATTTTAATTAATTGGTTGTTAATATTTAAGAATTTCGTGATGAGTTCAATTATTTCGATTATTCCTTTGATTTAGTAGGTACAACAAATTATTAAAAATTGGTAAATAAATTACATATTTAAGACACCATGGATTAGGCCAGGTATGGGCAACCCTTGCTTAATCAGGTCGCGGGCCGTAGGCAAGAAATAAGTAGGTAGCAGTGAATAAAAAAGCCACAGAAATTCACACATTTTTTTAGTTATTAATTATAATAGCATAATCAAACATATAAAAAGAAGATTAATGAAAAATGATAGAAAAATCAAATGAAAATTAATGAGGTAATTGAGTTTGAAGCTGAGAAACAAGATGATCAATATTGGGGTCAATACCAGTAGTACCTACATAGGCACATTTTTTTTCTAGATTGCCATCTGTAAGCCGAGTATGATCATTAGTTTTTATTAATTTTCGTAATTGCAAAAAGCTGCTCACATTTTCATGCGAAAACTCAGGTGTGGATATTTTTCTTCGAAAAGGTATGTTCTGTAACATTCGCTTAGTTCCACATCATCAAATTTAGACTTCAAATATGAGTCTTCTTGAAGCTCGATCAACTCCATTTGTAGGTGAAGCGGAGCATCTTCCACATTACTCTTACAAGGATTTGCAAAAATACCGAGTAAGTGAAAATCGACCAGCGAATTGCTCTAACAGTAGTTCCAGTTCATTCATAGCGCATATTGAGCAATAGGCTCAATAGTACTTTGCACATCTCTAAAAATATATTTTCCTGTAGTGGCAATGAATTAATATTATATAAGCTCAGACACTGATAGCACAGACAATATATAAGAATCGTCCACCTGAACACAATAACAATAATAAAAAATATTTTAACGACTTCCTCAACACATTGGGCAATAAAAGCATAATATGTGGTGGTTGCAACGATAAAAACAAAATATAGGGTTCGAGACATTGACCAAAAAAAAGAAAAGAATTACTTCTGGCAATAACTGATAATAACATAAAATTAACAGGTGAGCCAACTTACTGGCCATCTGATAAGAATAAAATACCTGATGGGTTAAATTTCTGCATAACTAAAGGAATGGACAAAGAAATTCAAAGTCTTATTTGTTTTTCATCACATTCATGTATACTATAAATTCACAAATTGCAAACAAAGAATCCACTTTTCTACCATAATCGAAGTGAATAATTAACACTATAGTAGCCCAATCATTTTAGACTTTTTAAGACATAAAATGTCGGTTTAAAATTTCTGAAGCAGTTAAATGTCCCCCTCAGAAGTCGATTCCTCTGTGGAGCCAGAGAAGAGTTGTACCGATACCGAGACCGGCACTGAATGCCTAACTTCGCCAATTTTCCCTATTGTTTTTCCCTATTATCAAAATTATCAAAAATTGTCCCTATCATAAAAAAACAATGTTTCCACAGTGGCATCCCAAAAAATTTAATCAAATGTACACTATTGGGTGAAATTAACGCAACTCTTATTATAAAATCAAATTTTCAAATAACAAAAAAATTGGCAACCGTGGAAATTAAAAACCATTTAGTTTATGGTCATAGTAGTATAACGCAAATAAATTCCGTTCCGTTTTATGGCTACTGTTTGAATTCCTATTTCAAATATTTGAAATAAAACCGCACGAACTTGTTGAAATTTACCGCGACTCACCATCTACCGTTATCCCTGCCTTTCCGTCCCGCTAAATGTCGCGTTCTCCCAGCAAGCACATTTATACGCGATATCCGCAAAAATCATTCTCTTTCTGCCGACCTGCTTGCTTGAGCCGGTTGACCGTGGCTTACGTTCGCGAAGATATATCTTCGGTATTTTAGTGTAGTGATTCTTAATTACCAGGTACCTATAGTCTGAAATATTTTATTATTATTAATATATATGTGTGAGTGCTCTACACCTGGGCCAAGTAATTAAAGGATTTCCGAAGGGGAATTAAGTCGTAATTCGACCATTTCTTGCTTAGTGCAAACCTTAAAATAGGTGTCATATTAAATTTTACGGTTTAAACACTAGCAACTACTTGGAGTGAGCTGTGGGCACAAAAGCCACGTCTATATTTTTTCTCTTTTGGTATATTATTACCACTTTATTTTTTTATTGAATTAAATATATATTTAATTTAAATTTGAATCGTACGTTATCGTTCGATTTTAGACTACCTACCCGGTAATTTTGAATCAAAGCTACTGTGTTACCGAATGGTAGCATACTTTCAGTTTATTTAGAAGATATTACTTCGACGGCGTAGGCCATAGGTATTTGTTTATCTTTTGCATCGGCAAAAAGCAGCATTTATTTCAATTTTTTATTTTTTATTTAATCGTATTGTGAAAATTTGCATACCACATTCCTGTCTCTTGATAATACCTATTATTTTTTTACATTGATAAAGTTTAATCTCAATTTTTGGGAATTTAATCAAAATTTACTTTATTTAATATAACATCACAATATTTTTATTTAATTTAACATTACAATATTTTTTTATATAATTAAAACTCATATTTTTGAACTATTAATCTAGTTATTTTATTTAAATTCATTTTAGTATAAATTTCTTCCAAATTTGTAAAACCTGATACTGGTAAATTTTTCTTCCACGCCTTGATGACCGAGAATCAATTCCTTTGGTGAGCAGAGCAGACCATTATTACCTATTCCTGAACGTCAGACTGGAAGGTATCTCCTCCTGCAGCCGGCGCATTCCACCCATTGCGGCATACATCGCCCTTAGAGGCTACGTCTCAGCTCAGCTGGACCACCAAGCCGAAGCTTCAGCCTAGGATCCTAGGAAACCCAGCACATTCACCAGGGGATCTCCAGAAAAGAGAAAAGGTATTTTTGTATAATTAATTGCCCCTAGGAATTACCAGGTCTTAAGGAATATTTCCACTTTACTTTTTTTTCCAAGGTTTACAATTGACTTTTGTTAATGATAAATTTTTCGACTTGACCTTGTGTCAAGAGTGAACATTTTTTTATTGTTTTAACCTAAAGCCCTTCAAGTCGTATTAACGCCCCTCAGGCAACCCAATTGTTAATTTTAATTTTAATTTAAGAATCACTGTGAACCATCAACTGGTAATATAAATATTTTTGTAATATATTGTTTTGAAAAAAAATCTTTATCTTTTATTTCTCTGGGAAAAGTCTGAGTCACAGAGGGGCTGATAATTATTGGCTGCGGTTCATCTGCGGTAAATCTTTCTGCGGTCTTCTGTACTATTTAAGTACACTGACCTGGCGTCAAAGTATTTTTATACAAAATTTTAAGTAGGAGTAGATCAAGCCGGTCATTGTCAAGCTATGATTTTTCTGGTGATATATCTAAAGGTATCTAAGTGCAAGCCTCTAGCAAATCCACTTATCCACGACCTCCGTATTTAACTGAGCAGCCGATAGACAACAACAAAAAATTCATTACGTAACATCTCCTGGATGAAAGGCCCTTTAATTAAGGTAATGTAATTAAAGAGAAGAGGTGTTACAGTAGATTGCTATAACAAGTTAAATGAGATTGTTTTCAAATGTCAAATAAGCTAGTGCCACTCATTTTTAATAAAAATGGCCCAGAAGTTGGAAACACTGCACCACTCTCTTTATTTTTCTCCCTTTTGCTAATTATTAGCAACAAATACTGGTTAAATAATATTGAATATATGGAGACTGCAGAGAATGAAACTCTAAGTTTATAACTCTTAATTGTGTTCATAATTGAAATTTGTAACATTTTTATCGAGAAATGCAAAATACGCGTGTAAATCCACGATGGCGGACACTTCCCATACGTAATTAATGGGCAAGAATAATATATGATTTTACAAACCTTTAAATACAAATCATTAATTACGGTTAAAATAATGTTTCAAACATGTAAATTTGCACAAAATTTGGGAGAACGGAAATAAGTTGATACATGAGCTGATAATTTCTTTTAAAATAAAGGGTAAAATAAGGTAAAAAAATAAAGTAAAAGTTTCGACACAGGGTTACAAATTTGTTAACTATTATTCTAAACTGTACTTTAAATTTGTAACCTCACGTGCATCCCGGATCACCGCCAACTTTGTATGAAATGGCGAAATTTACCTAATTTTCAAAATTAGCATTGTTCCGGTTGGAAAAAGAGATAGAAAACTTGGAATATTATTATTTATAATGAAGCACTCAGCACTCGCTATGTCTTTCAGTGCACCACTTTTGTGAAATTTTTAGAAAATTTAAAAATTGTTGTTTTTTCAGTTTTTTATAATGATTCAGACCTTGGAAATGGATTGCAATATCAGATTTAGTTTTTATAACGCATCTCTAACCTAATTTCAAAATTTTTGTTAAAATAATTGACTTAAATGTCTTCAGTGACTGACCTACTATGTATTTTTCAGTTTCAGTACCTATTGAGTCCAAACTCCAAACCGTGTCACTTCTTTTGCCTTGACCCTTTTGAATACCCAATTTGTCTACAAATTATATGACACTGTTTACCTATTCCTCCTACAATACTTCCTATGAACACGTCTTACAGACTATAACTATCCTATATATCTAGCAAGGAAGGTATTTATCTACTAAGAATCGAAACATTTATGTACCTACAACCACTAAACCCGATGACTAATATCAGATTTCAAATAGTAACAATTTCAAAAACGTTATTTCTGTATTTTGTTGTTTATTATATCTATCTTATTTTATGCATTACCATATTTATCAGATTAATACACATTTGATTTACTTAGTCGATATTGTAGTGATTTGTATATCTATACCTTATTTGCTTAGGTAGTAGGTAGGTACAATGGCGTTAAACTCACCATTATCCAAGCAATTCTCTTTCCACTACAAATTCAGGGTGTGTATTGACAATAGATATACAGCATAGCCCTTCGTTATTACGTTGAAGAAGGATACATTTACTACCAAGTGGTAGGTAATTTAGAGATTTCTTAGACTTCTTTCAGAGGATTATTGACATTTTTAAAGTATGTTTTACAGTTTCATTAATCCGTCACTAAATAAATATTTACAATTAAAATGTAATGATAATAAAATATAAAGCCATAGAATCATTAAAATAAAAGAAGTGTTTTGCGTAAAACAAGAAAATAAGAAGTGGCAACAAAGAAATTTTTAAGAAATTAATTCATACTAATAACTCGTGCAAGATTAACCTAATATTCGTATTATATTTAAAATTATACATCTTTGACAGTTAGCAAATTTTAAAATTTTCTTACATTCGATTCTCCACTTTGGTAAAAAAGGTATAACCATATTTCAATCCATATCATACACCGTTTTTGGAATACTGCAGTATTATAATAAAATATACATTAAAATAAAAATAAAAAAATAACACCTAAAAAAAAGTTCCTGTGGAAAGAAAATAGAACTGAAGTCGAATATGTGCACCATTGAATATTTCTTAAATATAAATTAATAATGCAATAATAAGTAGGTAAATAATTAATGCAGATACTGATGGTGAAAATGTTTTTGATAATAAAAAGTGCACAATTTTTGGCAAGCTTGGCTTGCCAAAACTGCATAAGATTATAAATACCCTTTACAAAGAAAGCCCTCGTTTTTTCAAAATATCTTTCACCTTGTCTCATCGGAACTAATTAGCTAAAAAAAACTACATACTGTAAGAATACTATAATCATGCAACTTGTTATTTAAAAAAATCATTACATCGACACAAAAAATACGTGCTTTAAGGCAATCCATTAATTTTTTAATAAATTTTCAAGCAGTGTTGACTTGCTAAATTCATATAAACTTAGCAAGTATCAACTAGTTATTTAAAAAAAACTTATGTCGACGTTCTTCGATCGCAACTAATTAACTAGCTTTTTTAAAAAAATCAGTGATTTTAGACGGTCTATCAATATTAAATTTTTTTTGCCATTTTGTCTGTCCCTTAATTGCGTAACTTTACCACAATTTAACCGACTTTGTTTCTCTTACCGTTTCAGAGACCTCATGCATTGCATCGAATATGAAGCACCCTGTATATCGGAAGATGGAGAATTTAATTTTGAGAATTTAACTTTGACAATATTACCTGCTTTAGAGGAAATGTGACTCATGTGAAATACAAAAAAAATCGTAGTTTGAGGTTACTAAAATGTAACGTTAAAAACTGAAGACCCTGTGTATTTTAAAATCGGTTTTAATTTTAGGCTGTAAGTTAGTTTCTATGTTCTTTTAAGGAAATCACGGGTTTTATGAAATATTAACGTAAAATAAATTTATGAAGGTGTTTATAGGAAATTTCACAATTTATAATTTATGGCTTAATTATCCAAGATGACTAATTGCAAAAACATATAACTACATGTATATACGTAAACAGGTTGGTTTCGATGACTTTTACGCTGCTGGGTATGCCATTGTGATAATAATACTTAATGACAATATACTTAATGATAATAATACTTAATGACAATAATGTCAATTTGTCAATACGCAATCCCATTTCAACATAAATGCTGCGAATGTTTGTGTTTGGATGTGATAGACAGAGATGCTCCCGAACAGTGGTGATTTTGAGCTGACGCCGATTGTACAGGGTAAGTCTCTTAAGATTGACACCCCCCGTATCTCACTTATCCTTTGCCGATTTAACTCATTCAAAAAAGAAGTGGACACGGTTTTTGATGAATTTTTATAATCTTAGAACAGATATTAAAAATCTCGTAAAATATACAGGGTGGAAAATAAAACATGATTTTTTTAAATGGAACACCCCATATATTTTTAAACCAAAATAATTTAATTTTCTGAATCCAAAAATGTGTAATCGTTATATAATCACTCCACCTGTTCGTGAGATATTACTAAAAACTTATCACATTACGGGTGTCAATTATAACATAAGAACATCAAGATACCTCTGGAAACAATGGATATTTGCATTGTTTATTTGTTGACAGATGTCATCCAGTTTTTTGTGAGATAGTAGTTCACTCTCTTAGATATTAGCGTAAAAAATACGTAGTGTTCGTAAAGAAGCAAGTTATTTTGAAAATGGTATATTCATTGGAAGAGCGAAAAGAGTTACTTGAAATTTATATTCAGTGCAACAAGAATAACTCTTCCACTTCACTTCATAGAATGTTTTAAAGTTAGACTAAAAATGCACCTTTTATATCACTCTGTATAATATGCACGTGGCGTATCTATTTATAATTTTCTTTAAATTCAAACTTGTATAAGATTCCTTATACTTTTACCTACGATTTGATGAGCACGGTTGACGGAAAAGGGTAGACATTTAATTATATTAGCACGATATGAGAGTTCTGAATTTGATATCCATTGTCACAAAAACACACATCCATTGGTACCACAACAACACAATGATAACAATAATTGTTTTCAGCAGTCCTTATAGCAATACACTTAATATTAATTGTTCAATACGTGACAACAATGAAATGCAATCTGCCAGGCAGAATGCACACACTTGCTAAAAGAAGATCAACTTCCGCCGGCCCAATTCATACAATGTACATTTTTATCCTATTTTTTTAATAAATTTTCCTACTTGTTTTGGAAATATATTTCAAATGATTATTTTTTCATTATTTTAAAGTTATGAAAATTAAAATATATTTGAATAGGCGTATTGCAAATTCACCTTGTATAATACTATTAATAAATATCATAAAATAATTGATTCTAATATTTTGAGTTATGCAGAGAACTTATAGAGCATACACGATAATTCTGTATCGGATAATAAATTGTAGAAAGAAATACCGGAAACCATTTCTTGAAACAACTCGATAGGGAAGTTAAAATCACTATCAATATATGAAAATCAATATATATGAAATATGTATAATGCATATTAGATTGTCAGATGGTTTATACTGAGTATATTAAATTTAGAGAATATAGTATAAAAAACAAAATATGATGTTTCCACAAAAATTTTTATTTTTAACTTGCAGTAGGGCCTAGATTGTTTATGTATTACAGTCGCCGTCACCTACCGAGATTTAATAACGCAATGCGCTGTAACAAGCCTCTCATTTTGACCGTAAATAAGTCTCTGTAGGTGATGGCAACTTTAGTATAATTTACTTACCTCTACATTTTAAATTCTTTCGATGAATGATTAGAGCAGCTGCGAGCCGAACAATCCCCTGTTTAACAAAAAAAGTAAATTCTCTCGATCAACAAGACTAATTTACTGCCTTTATCTCCAAAACAGCGGAAGGTCGGATTGTATTTTATATAGGTACTAGTTTTAGATAAGTACTAATGGGTCTAAAATGTCTAGATTTTCATATAGGTAACTCTATTTTCGCACAAAATTATTAACCTACTTATTCCACGAAAAGTAAAATACCTAGCTACAGTATATTTATGAACAGTTGAAAGCTCGGTTGAAATATAAAAAAGGTAGACAAAGGGTTTCTTTGTTGGGCGCTTTTATATATTTCATTTGAGATTGGATATACTATACCTACCTATTGTTTTAAACAATTATGTTTAATATTATGTACTTTGTAATAAGTATGTAGGTATGTAAAATTCTCAAGAAACTGACAATTTTTCAATCGCCTTCAGTCTATAGTCTAGAGATACGGGTATTGATTTGTAAGTTAGAGTGGAATTCCACTCCTGATGGCGTATGATGATGATCTGTTTAAGGCAATTACCTTAGAGTCATCATAGGTACGTCATCATACGCACAGGCCGCTATCACTACTATCGCTACCTATCAATACTAATCTATCGATAACTATATATGTCTATCTATAACTAAACTGTCTATCAATAACTAAATCTATACCAATTAATTTACAGGTGGGCTGATGACAATCAATCGCCATATTACACTATCGCTATGGGCGAAGCCGTGACGTATGTTGCCTTCTCTAAGCAATTCCACTATTTCCTTGTTACTTAATTATCTCGTTAATTACGTGGCGCATAGGATCATATACCTAATAAGAATCAAGAATGTAATCCAAGAATACCTACCATAGGTGGGTGAATTATCTTAGACCCATATACACCCATAGATAAGGGACACCCAATAAAGTGCATAATACCATCTATGCGAGGCTGATTCCAGATCTTGAGAATAAAGTTAATAATTAATGTTAAAAGTATGAGGGGTTAACCTCAATCTAGGAGAATAATTATTCATAACAACTTTATTAGGGCCTCGACTGCTCATGCACTCGGTAAAGATAATTCCGCAAGCGTAGCATTTGTTAAAATGTAAATATATAACACTACACCGGTCTAGTCGCGTGAAGGGTGCAACTGGGCAGGGGGTGGCGGAACATTGTGGGAATGTTTACGATTTATGAGCGAGACTGTGCATCTGTGAGCGCTAATGGACAAGAACGGGATGGCATGATCCATCCGGATATTAGAAGAGTTCGGATCCGATGTCAGCCGAGGGGGATCGCAAAGTGTCCTAAAAGTTTTACAATCGCTAGCTGGCTGTGCGGTATACGGCATGCTTGATGGCCTATCTTCCAATGTGAGTAGCGGCCATAACACTAAGATGTATACGGCTGCGCTGGGGCCCCTCCTATATGCTATATGCAATCCGCATGCCACATACCTATAGGTATAACCCAACGAGTGCAGGGTGCTGTGACAGTCATTAGTCGTGTTCGACAGCCGCGGGCGAATCTTTAAGGTGAGCAACCTAACCTACTTACTGTTAATTATACCCTGCTTGAGATTCCCGCCCGGCATTTGCCGGCAATTACGCCGACAGAGCTCGCCGAGCGCTTGTTGCTTCGTCCTCTCCCAAGCCAACCTTGCATGCGTACCACAACCAACGTGTACTTGGTCGTTTACATGCATGGGTTTCATTGTTTATTCACGGCTGCTTTTTAGTTAGTCCAACGGCCTGGTCTCATTATTGTGTTGCTGTTGCAACTGCAGTGGGCTCTGATTCGCAGATTCTTGGCCTTGAGTTAGCGCAGCATGAAAACGAGAGATTACTATCGGAAAACGTGTTGCACATTCAAAAGCTGCGGAATGTCCAGCAGTGCATACAGAGTTTTGCTTTCAAATGATGTCTTTAACAGATTCTAATCTATTTTATAGCACTGCAAGTCAGTGGTTGCTATCAAGCGAATATCGCTTTATGAGAAATTATGCGCATAGTTGACCGTGTCAGAAGTGAGGTTAGGATGCGTTTCATACGTAACGGTCAATTGTTATTGGTTTTACACTTATTAAAATAATTTGTGGTCAAATGTAACCATAATATCGATCCTGTATTTATTTAAAGACGTTATAGCTTTGAAGGTATTTATTGTTCGACTTTAAATAATGTCTTCGCACACTTTCGTTATGTATCATTGCTTGATTCCTTATTTACTAAGGGTACTTATCTAGGTACCTATGCCTTGCTTCTGCCTAATTTTTCTACACGGTGATAATAGGTATAGAAATGATATTCATTGTCACAAAAAAATATTACATACATATCTACATACAGTGTGTTCCGTTTTTCAGAAATCCACCCTAATATCTCAGTTATTAAAAAAGCAACTTGATTTTCTTAAAATTAAGTTATTATGTACCTAATAAAATTGTATGGTGGCAAAATGTAATATTTGGCAAGTAAAAATCTTCATTTTTTATTGGCGTGCGGTGTTATAGGGTAAAAGGGGGTAGATTTTTTGGCAAAAAGGATATCAGGGCTTATTTTAAATAATTTTATGTATCATATTTATATTCTCAGCATCTCCATAAACCCATTAATGAAAATTTCAAAAACTGATTGTGACAGATAAGAAAAATCAATTGATTTATTGAGATTTTCTTTTATTAAGATTTATTGATATTATTTTGTTTCACTTAATAAAATATTCCAATCCCCCAAATTGATTTTGAAATTACCAGAACATAAAACCACACCGGCCAGTATTATTCTTATGCAAATTAATCAACTCGTGCATTGAAACAAAAGTGTTTGTTTTACGTTTGGCAATTCGTACGAATTTTCAAAAGTTTAACAGTCCTTTATGAATGTTATTGAAAATGGCACAAAATCGGAGAGTAGTTCTTACAATTGAAGGAAAAGTTATTATCTGCTTAATTAGTGATAAATATGAGGTTGCTCGACTATTTTTAATCCGCGTCGTCATGATCCAGCACCAATTTGGCTCAAAATCTTTGGGCAAGGCTTTGGGTTTTCGAGGCAACACCAAGAAGGTACAACTTAAATCGATGACAATATCCAGACGACGCGAAGTCACTTTAGCAGAATTTCAGAACAATTCAAATGGTAGTATAAAGGCAGTTGCTAGGACACTAAATTTAACCAAAAATATAATATTGAGGTGTTTGAAACGCAATAGGATTAGGGCGTTTAAGCCAATATTTCTGCATACTCCCGTATTTCGTGATTTTCAACAGAGGACGTTTGACATTTGCCTTTGGTTGCAAGGTAGGTATAACTACCTCAACAACAGATTTTTTATCAGAAGAACACAATGTTTACTGACAAGGCAACATTTATAATAATAATAATAACAACGTTTATTTGCCCAACAGATAACACCCAATTATATGATATGTTTTACATTCAGTACACATAGGTATGTATATAACAGCCTTATGAATACAAAACATACAAAAAACAAAAAAAAAATCTTCTTCTATTATAAATC
Organism: Tetropium fuscum; assembly: GCA_964058915.1. NCBI lineage: Eukaryota > Metazoa > Arthropoda > Insecta > Coleoptera > Cerambycidae > Tetropium > Tetropium fuscum. The sequence goes on from CAXKVY010001065.1 coordinate 32,398, forward strand.
ATATATATATCATAGTAGGTATACATAATATAGCTGTAATATAATAAATAACTAGAGACTAAGTGACTAATTCTAATAAAGCTTCTAATAAAAATTCTAACTATAAAGTAAACTAACAAAACGCTACACATCAAAAAGTGTAGAGTTTAATAAATATAATAGTTTTGTATAAGAACATTATTATCATCTCCTCTCTCTGGACATATATTCATGTACTCTTAAATGATAAATATACTTTAAAAATTGTCTTTGCACATTTTCTACTCCATGTTTATAAATCTGATAAAAAGGATTCCAAATCATGATGCATATTCAGGTTTTGACCGTACAAACGAATAATATAAAAAGTTTAATGCATCTATATTTGTAAACCATTAACAATTGCGAGTTATGAACCTTTAAAGCCCGAGTTATGAAATCAGAAACGGTTTCACGTTCCAGCATTTGTCCATTTATAGAATAAATTATATATTTTATATTATTTTTTTTTCGTGTACGACATTGCCTTGAATTTATTTTTATTATTTATTGGTGCAGTAGTAATCTAAACGATTACTACTGCACCAATAGTGTATTTATTCTATTCAGATCTCTTTGTAATATTGTGCAATCTTCTACCGAGTATATATTATTAAATATTTTTAATTGATCTGCAAATAATAGCTTAGAGCATGTAAGATTTTCCGTTATATCATTTATAAACAATAAAAAAAGTAATGGTCCCAAGTTAGTACCCTGAGGTAATCCAGAATAAGATATGTACTCTATTGACTTAATAACCATTGTAAAAACATATTGACGTCTGTTCTTAAGATAATTTTCGAAAAAAATTAATAAACTGGTACTAAATCCAGAAAGATCTATGTTTTGTAAAAGTAAAAGAATGTTCGGTCGTACAAAATCCTTTGAAGAGTTCGTGTACAAAACATCTACTTGTACATGATTATCTAGTATTTCTGATAGGTGTTAAGTAATCAGAAGCTAATTTGTAACTGTAGACCTATTCTTAATGAAACCATGCTGGTATGGTGATATTACCTTCACTGCTGAATAAATATGGTTATACAGGGTAATCTCAAAAGCTTTTGGAAAGTTACATAGTAGGGAAACTTGTCTATAAATAATTACACACATTCGACATATCACCTGATTTCATGCTTTCTCGAACATTTTGGAACGACTTGGAAACACTGCAGTTTTTAACGAGAGATTAAATATAATAAACAGTGGTATATCCAAGGTGTCTACAATATCTTGTGGACTATCGGATGTTTTATATAAGTGTCATTTTCCCAGGAATTCTCGTTTGCCCTTTTTTACAATTTAAAAAACCAAAGGCAGTTTTTGAGTCAGAACACACTGATTCCTGAAAAACATTTACGACAAACGGTGTGATGTCTAGTCAAAATTGTATATATTGAGTAGCCGGAAATCCCAACTTTGTATTACATAATTGTAAAAACCAAATAGTTAACGCGTAGTATGGCATATTAAACGAACAAATTATTACCCCCTTTTTCATGAATACTATCGACGCAAAAATTTCCAAATTTTTGCCAAGTGTATGGGTAGAAATAGCCCTTTAGAACCATGACCCTCTAGATCACCTGATATTACCCCTTGTGATTTTTTCCAATGGTAGCACTTGAAAAATGAAGTGTATGTTATTCGGCCGCGTAACAGAAAATCACTTTGCTTCAGGATTAGGCCAGCGTGTCAACGAAATTACTAAATTTTATGAAATGTGAGTAAGAAGAGTTGCTGAAAAGTGTATTTGTAATGGAAGGTAGTTATGCTGAAGAGTTCAGAATAAAAAAAATGGTTTGTTATTGCAATTAAATGAACAAATTTTAAAAATAAAAAAGTTGTTTCAATTAATTCAGTAATTTTTCCTTTCTGCTATAATCAGTTTTTGAGATTTTAAGAATATGGACTAATGGGATTTTGAAGATGCTGAAATAGCAAAAAATATCTAAAATAAGTCCTACTATACTTTTGCAGAAATATCGAAACCCTTTTACGCCCTAACACTACACGCCAATGAAAAAAAATGTTTTTTCTGTACCAAATATTTCATATTTCCAATATACAATTTCCACATATTTGAATAAAATCGCATTATTAATAACTGAGACGTTGCGATGAATTTATGAAAAGCGGGACACACTGTATATATAGTTGATGATTTTCGGCTCTTCCCCACGTATCTTCTATTCTTCTAGAATGACATCATTAAGAACAGAAATCTAGAACAGAAATCACTTCAGTTCGAGTAACCAGAAGCAGCAACAAGCCGTTATGGAGAAGAACCTGAAGATGGCAGATGTGACTCTGCAGAAACGTCGTACTAGAATGATAGAAGATACATGGGTAAAGACCCGGAAATCATCAACTACATTACGTCCGCAATTAAAACTATTTATTTAAAAACTGTTTTTTACTGCAATTTGAGATTTATAATGAAGTTACATTATGACATTAATGGAATATGTTAGAAACATTCTTTGTGCTTTCATGTAATTAAAATATTGTTGTATTTGTAGGCAACATTTTTCTTAAATTTGCATGTCTATAATATGGAGGAGCTATGGCGACTAAAACCTCACCAAAAGGAAATACGTTTAATGTACGCCGTTTGTTGATAAGATTATAAAAAAACGTTTGAGAAAAACGAAAAAAAATGTGTAGTAGGTAACAATTTTTAAAGTTTTACATATTTTTTATTAAAATTTTTATAATGTCAGTATCAAACAATGTACTTCGGCGTACATTTCATTCATTTTGATGAGGTTTTAATCACCTTAGCTCCTCCACATTATAGACATGTAATTTTAGGAAAAATGTTACCTATAAAATATATAACAGCGATCAAGTGAAATAAAATAAGGTGCACAGAATGTACCTAATATATTGTACCTAATACATTGTAAATTGTAAGTAAATCAAATTTATTAGTATTCAATTTTAATTGTGGTCGTATTAATTTATTGAAGGCATTTCCTGAAGAAGAAACATGTATTTGTATCTTTGTAATTTGAAACCTTTATTGAAGTCTTTGAAATATTTATTTATATTTATTTGTATGTAATAGTTGATTTCGGGTCTTCTTCCATGTATGTTATCTTCTTCTCGAGCGACGTTTCGGCAGAATCACATCTGCCATCTTCAGGTTCTTGTTGCTGGTAATTGGAACCGTTCAACTGATCTCTTCAGTATCTAGAGGTTCCTTATATACTCATAGATGGTCATGAGTCGCTGCACTTCAAAGATTTCGTTGTGCTTCGTGGAATGTCTTCTCCCCGTGGAGACAAAATATGTTGCTTTTCAGGTTTCCATGGGTGTAGTATCTAGTAGTTGATTTCGGGTCTTCTCCCACGTATGTTATTTTCTTCTCGAATGACGTTTCGGCAGAATCACATCTGCTATCTTCAGGCATGCAACATCGTATATACAGTATCAAACATCAAAGCGACTCCTTCAACATTCGTTACAATACTGGTCAACTAGATTATTAATTGATCACTATTTATATCTCAATAACTGCCATGCGGTTAAATTTTCATACTAAAACGTATAAATATAGATGCACAATAGTCATCATATAAGTAACCCTTAATATAATAATTAGTGCATTTTATTTTGTTTCATAAGACCGCTATTATTTGCTCTACAGTCTATTAACTCCTTACGGAATTGTTTTATTTTTATTTAGCAGTATATTATACTTAACTATCTGTTAATACCCGTGAATTTAACAAAAATTTGCTAGAACAGTACTAGAAAAAAGGCAAAATTTTTTAAGGCACGCGTTGATGGATCACAACCATCCGTAATAGCCCGCTCGCGTGACAGGCAGCCTTTGTGATATTAAGTCGTGGGAAGAGGAAGCCGTGGGAGGCGTCTTTCGCTGCGGCGTCGGCGTGCGCGTGGGGCAAGCGTGGTACTGGACACTGCTACTTTAGTTTATTTTATTATTACTCGAAGATCGAAGATTATTACTTGAAGCAAGTAAAAATACTCCGGAGATATATGTTAATAATTAATTATTTAAGTATTTATATTGGATGTGTACCTACTTCTCTATTTGAATCGAATTTTGTTCACAATTTCATGCTTTCTCACATGCTTTTATTTTCTAAAATAAAAGAAGCTCTAGTTACTCCTTATAACATCAGCTATCTGCCAGTGAAAGTCCCGTCAAAATCCGTCCAGCCGTTTCGGAGATTAGCCGGAACAAACAGACAAAAATTTAAAAAAATGTTTTTTTGCTATAAGTACCGTTTATACTTTAATATGCATTTAGTAAAAAGCTGTTAGTTTGATATTACAAACAGACACTTAACGTCTCTTCTGGTCCTACCGCTTCACTGATATAATTTTCTGTATTTTCCAAATGAGAATCAGTAATATTTTCTGAATAGAATAAATTGAAAATCTAGAATTTGATTTAAAATATTCCGAGTATTATTCCCTTTTTGCATTAAAAAGTACATTTTTGCGAAATCTGAATTTCTATGCCACACTAGAAACTCAATATTTACCAGACGCCGCGAGGTCGTGGCTAAAAATTCATTGGAATGATGCGCCATGAAACATTGATTTTGCGCACGAAATGCAATAGAGTTTTGTGCACGGATGATTGATGTTCATATCACACGAGGATAAAGAACGACGACGAATATGTAGACGGAGTGTTCAATCCTCGTGAGCGATATGGATATGATATTGCACTCGTAGAAGTATTCCATCTTCAAAATGGAATTTGCAATATTTGTGTTTTCTTATTCTTATAGTGAAAGAAAAATATTAACACGTTAAATATCATCTCATTTTGCGTCCGTGATTTTTTTTAGTTTTACAAATAGGTTCACATAGCAGAAAAATGAACAAGGACAAACTTATTACCACTTTTTTTTGTATAAATTGGTTGACTATACCCTATTTTACAAGAATGTATATAATATAGAATGGTAACGCAGTGTCATTCACAGCTTTGACATATGTGTCAATATTTACCACTAAGATACTCGGCGAGTATCTTAAACCGATAATTTATTACCCATTACGATGTTTAAATATTAGCATCACATCACAAAATTTTGCAAAGACATTCAAAGTATATTTAGATTTTAGTATGGTTCCCAAAAATGCTTAGGAAAACACGAGGAATGATAATCGCAAACAGGGATTGACAAACAGGGATTCAGTAACAAAAATATTGTTACTGAATCCCTGTTTGTCTCTAAAGTCGAAGCTAGACTAATATGAGATTTGGCGCGTTATTAATTTACGTGTAAAAGCTATCTGAACGAAAAGTAATTTCCCACAGCAATAAATCTTTGTTACTTCCCTTGAATGTGGGTTCAATCAACGTTACTGCTATATGAATATGAACATGAACACTATAATTTTCGTATTTCACTATTAATATATTTAATCTGTATCAACAATTTTTGGAGATGATGACAGTCGATTGTCTTCGATTTTATACATCATTCTATTTGGAGGAGTGAAAGTTTATTCGAAAAGCGGGTGTTAACCCGCTGAACACTTTACGGTCATATGGACAGGGTCGGATTATCCATAAGGCAATAAAAAAATTATTCAACAAAAAAATAAAACTTTCTTAAAAAATATTGTCTGTGGTGGATTTGGTCACAGATACGGGTCTAATATGTGATTTGACCGTTCGTTTAGGAAGATGTCTAAGTTTACAGCCGATATTTTGTTGTTTTGTAAAACTAGGCTATTTTATAATGCTAGGCTAGGTATAGCCTGGTATTTTAGGTATAGTCCTGGTGTTTTCCTATGCATTTTTTGGGAACCACACGAAAATCTAAATATACTTTGCATACCTTTGAAAACATCGTAATGGCATGAGCTCGAATCGAAATAAGCTAGGCTAAGAATTAGAAACGATTGATAGGCTACGCAGAAATAGAAAAAAGTTCAGATTTTTAAATAAAAATCTTCAAAAAGATTATGAATAACGACATACGAAATTATTTTAAAAAAAATTCCAGTTGAATATGCAAACGTTTTGGACAATTTTTTATGCTGAGGAATGCATTGAATTGAAATATTTTGTTGAAAACATAGAAAGTAGATATTTACGAAATACCATTAGTCAAGAAGGCCTTAATAATTTGCCTGCTATCAATAAATCATGATTTTTTATGATTTTCCTGATTATAAATAGTTTCGCCAATAAGAAATCCAGGAAACGTATATATGATACGTTATTTATGATACGCGTAAAAAATAGACTTTATTTACAAAATATTTGTTTATATTGTTTTGTTTCTGGGGTTGCTTAACTCGCTTATTTTCGGTTCAGACTCACAAACCAAAACTTCCCCACTCAAAATAAAATATAATTTTTAACACTTGTATCATAAATAATTATTATTTTAGACAGTAACTTTTAATAACTTCTTTAACTTTAACTTGTCTGTGCTTAGTAGGTATATATTGTTTTTTATATTATTTATTTATTTATTTATATATTTCTTTATTAGTACACCGTTCAACAGAAAAACTAATTACAGATTGGGGGCTACAGAATTACAACAAACACTTAAATTTACATACAGCATGAACAAATGACAAGTTAACAGAGTAAGTACTTACTGAAATTACATTTTTTTGTAATAAATATATAAATTGGACAGAGAAGAAACAGTAAACAATAACATACAGATTGAAAAAATAAATAAATAAATAACATTTAATTTAACGCAGAAAATTACAGTAGATATTTGTAGACAATTCTAAATTGATTTTTATAATTGCTGCTATATTGCTGCCAAATATATCAAATGAATTTCGACAATCATTATATTTGTGACACATTTGATGCAAAGGAGTGCATTTCCCAATATTTGTACGCGGTGTACTCACGGTAAATGTCTCATGGTTACGTGCAGCTACCCTAGGAATGTGAAATTGTAACATGTGCTGCGTCAGAACAGTCGATGTGGTTATATGAAAAAAATTGGAAAAATATTAGCTGAGATTTTTTATGTTTTTCGAGACTATCTAGACAAAATCTCGTCAGCAGATCAGAATTTGAAAAACCAATACCAGGAAACACTATCCTGTTTGAGTTATGCTTATAATATATATGCGTTATAATATAGTTACCTATGGGCGAACAAAATTATAATCCGGCCCTGCATATGGAAAATTACATTGCACTTGCACAACGTTTTTGAGTTTTTCTCTGATATTATAATGCTTACCCTTTAAACAAAAGAAAATTAAATTGAATTTGTTATTACTAAAATTATGAGCATTTGATTTGCAGGGTTCTAAAATATTTCTTTATTACAAAATCACGTGAACGTTAGAGCCGTTTGAAATATAGAAAATATGGACAATAGAACTATGGACAGTAGATCTCCAAATGAGCTTAATTTTTAAATAAATTTTCTGACAATTTACCGTAATTACTAATAGGTATAATATATAAAATAGATTCAATTGTGTTCCTGATTTTTTATAGAGAAATTCAACATGCCGATTATTGTGTATTATGTAATTGGTTGTATTATAATTATTGTCTCTACGGGCTGTAGTTAGTCACACACTACAGATATTATTT